>JAWZYT010004674.1:110000-120000 GCA_034508575.1 Petrolisthes manimaculis
ATAATTACCTATTATCATTATTTTAACACATTTATCAACATTATTTATTGTTTACTGAATACTAAAGGTATTATTTATTATTTACTGAATGCTAAATGTACTATAAATAATGTATAACTTACCAAAATGACGTAATAAGTTGGTTAATAAACAGATCATTTTTTTTCCCTCCATTTTCTCGTTAGCAGTGTTGCCAGATCAGATGCATACAATGTTACCAGATCAGGGAGAGAGAGAGACACACACACACACACACGAAACTTATTATTACCTAATATCGTTATTTTAACACATTTATCAACATTATTTATTGTTTACTATAAATAAATGTACTATAAATAATGTATAACTTACCAAAATGATGTAATAAATTGGTTAATACACAAAGTATTTAGTTCCCTCCATTTTTTCAATAGCAGCGTTGCCAGATCAGATGCATACAATGTTACCAGATCAGGATATTCTCTCTTCTCCCTAAATCCTTCGTTTATCAATTATATCTCTATAATAACGCGTTTTTGACCTGTTTTCACCTGTAATTTGGATTCTAAAACATAAACTACATACAATAGAGGTGAATAATTAAGAAATATAAGCATCAACTCCCTAAAAAGCTGTTAGGTCCAGGTATTTTGCACAGGTTAGGTCCAGGTAGTCTGCCCGGTATTTTGCCCAAAATAGTGAATAATTATATAAAAAATGTACAATATAGTGAATGGAGTACTTTTGTAGTTTTACCAATAGTAATAATAATAATAATAATAATGATAATACTTACCTTTCATAACCTCGTTAGCATCTGTTGAAATTACAATAGATTAGGTTTGCTTAATAATATTAATAATAATACTAATACATCATTAAGAGAGAGGGAGAGAGGGAGAGAGGGAGAGAGAGGGAGATAGAGAGACACACACACACACACACGAAGCTCATCATTACCTAATATTATTATTTTAACACATTTATCAACATTATTTATTGTTTACTGAATACTAAAGGTATTATTTATTGTTTACTGAATGCTAATGGCACTATAAATAATGTATAACTTACCAAAATGACGTAATAAATTGGTTAGGGTGTGTGTGTGTGTGTGTCCAGCTGTGGTGTGTGTGTGTGTTGGTCCCAAGACGAAGATGCCACCACTCCAAGACCAACACCTGTTAATAATACTAATAATAATACTAATAGTAATAATAATAATTAGGTTAGGTCAGATTAATTTTGGGTATTATTACAGAATAACTGTGTTTTTGGTTAGGTTTGAGCAGTGTTACCACATTAGGCTTGAGCAGTGTTACCACATTAGGCTAGGTCCCGGGAATTTTCCCAGTCACTTTATGATAGTTTATACCGGTTATACCCGGTATTTTGCCCAGGTTAGGTCCAGGTAGTCTGCCCAAGTTAGGCCCCGGTATTTTGCCCAGGTTAGGTCCCGGTTTTTTGCCCAAAAGTGAATAATTATATAAAAAATGTACAATATAGTGAATGGAGTACTTCTGTAGTTTTACCAATAATAATAATAATAATAATAACAATAATAATAATATTAATAATAATAATAATAATAATAATAATAATAATAATAATAATAACAATAATAATAATAACAATAATTACATTTCCTCACCTTTCATAATCTCGTTAGCACCTGTTGAAATTACAATAGATTAGGTTTGCTTAATAATATTAATACTAATACTAATACATAATTAAGAGAGAGAGAGACATAGGGAGATAGAGAGAGAGAGATAGAGGGAGAGGGAGATAGAGAGAGAGAGAGACACACACACGAAACTTATAATTACCTATTATCATTATTTTAACACATTTATCAACATTATTTATTGTTTACTGAATGCTAAAGGTATTATTTATTATTTACTGAATGCTAAAGGTACTATAAATAATGTATAACTTACCAAAATGACGTAATAAGTTGGTTAATACACTGAGCATCTTTTTCCCTCCATTTAGGTTAGTGTTGCCAGATCAGATGCATACAATGTTACCAGATCAGGGAGAGAGAGAGACACACACACACACACGAAACTTATTATTACCTGATATTATTATTTTAACACATTTATCAACATTATTTATTGTTTACTATAAATAAATGTACTATAAATAATGTATAACTTACCAAAATGACGTAATAAATTGGTTAATACACAAAGTATTTAGTTCCCTCCATTTTTTCAATAGCAGAGTTGCCAGATCAGATGCATACAATGTTACCAGATCAGGATATTCTCTCTTCTCCCTATTTCCTTCGTTTATCAATTATATCTCTATAATAACGCGTTTTTGACCTGTTTTCACCTGTAAATTGGATTATAAAACATAAACTACATACAATAGAGGTGAATAATTAAGAAATATAAGCATCAACTCCCTAAAAAGCTGTTAGGCTCAGCCATTACATATCCAACCCCTATATTGACTTGTTTTGACTAGAATAATGGCTTTTTGACCTGTTTTCACCTGTCATTTGGATTATACATCATAAAATACACCTAATCTATGTCATTGGAGCATCCCCAATAGGTTTAATTAAGAAATATGAGCAATAAACTAATTTGTGTGGTATATAAATATAACATCTGATTCCTTCTTATCCAGTGTTTTGGTGGCCTAGTGGTTAAGGTGCTGGCAAGTGAATGGAAGGGTCCTGGGAGTGTAGGTTCGAGACTCGGCTGAAACCAAATGTAAAAGGATTTTAAATGGTTAGGTTAGGTTAGGTTAGGTTAGGTTAGGTTAGGTTAGGTTAGGTTAGGTTAGGTTAGGTTAGGTTAGGTTAGGTTAGGTTAGGTTAGGTTAGGTTAGGTTAGGTTAGGTTAGGTTAGGTTAGGTTAGGTTAGGTTAGGTTAGGTTAGGTTAGGTTAGGTTAGGTTAGGTTAGGTTAGGTTAGGTTAGGTTAGGTTAGGTTAGGTTAGGTTAGGTTAGGTTAGGTTAGGTTAGGTTAGGTTAGGTTAGGTTAGGTTAGGTTAGGTTAGGTTAGGTTAGGTTAGGTTAGGTTAGGTTAGGTTAGGTTAGGTTAGGTTAGGTTAGGTTAGGTTAGGTTAGGTTAGGTTAGGTTAGGTTAGGTTAGGTTAGGTTAGGTTAGGTTAGGTTAGGTTAGGTTAGGTTAGGTTAGGTTAGGTTAGGTTAGGTTAGGTTAGGTTAGGTTAGGTTAGGTTAGGTTAGGTTAGGTTAGGTTAGGTTAGGTTAGGTTAGGTTAGGTTAGGTTAGGTTAGGTTAGGTTAGGTTAGGTTAGGTTAGGTTAGGTTAGGTTAGGTTAGGTTAGGTTAGGTTAGGTTAGGTTAGGTTAGGTTAGGTTAGGTTAGGTTAGGTTAGGTTAGGTTAGGTTAGGTTAGGTTAGGTTAGGTTAGGTTAGGTTAGGTTAGGTTAGGTTAGGTTAGGTTAGGTTAGGTTAGGTTAGGTTAGGTTAGGTTAGGTTAGGTTAGGTTAGGTTAGGTTAGGTTAGGTTAGGTTAGGTTAGGTTAGGTTAGGTTAGGTTAGGTTAGGTTAGGTTAGGTTAGGTTAGGTTAGGTTAGGTTAGGTTAGGTTAGGTTAGGTTAGGTTAGGTTAGGTTAGGTTAGGTTAGGTTAGGTTAGGTTAGGTTAGGTTAGGTTAGGTTAGGTTAGGTTAGGTTAGGTTAGGTTAGGTTAGGTTAGGTTAGGTTAGGTTAGGTTAGGTTAGGTTAGGTTAGGTTAGGTTAGGTTAGGTTAGGTTAGGTTAGGTTAGGTTAGGTTAGGTTAGGTTAGGTTAGGTTAGGTTAGGTTAGGTTAGGTTAGGTTAGGTTAGGTTAGGTTAGGTTAGGTTAGGTTAGGTTAGGTTAGGTTAGGTTAGGTTAGGTTAGGTTAGGTTAGGTTAGGTTAGGTTAGGTTAGGTTAGGTTAGGTTAGGTTAGGTTAGGTTAGGTTAGGTTAGGTTAGGTTAGGTTAGGTTAGGTTAGGTTAGGTTAGGTTAGGTTAGGTTAGGTTAGGTTAGGTTAGGTTAGGTTAGGTTAGGTTAGGTTAGGTTAGGTTAGGTTAGGTTAGGTTAGGTTAGGTTAGGTTAGGTTAGGTTAGGTTAGGTTAGGTTAGGTTAGGTTAGGTTAGGTTAGGTTAGGTTAGGTTAGGTTAGGTTAGGTTAGGTTAGGTTAGGTTAGGTTAGGTTAGGTTAGGTTAGGTTAGGTTAGGTTAGGTTAGGTTAGGTTAGGTTAGGTTAGGTTAGGTTAGGTTAGGTTAGGTTAGGTTAGGTTAGGTTAGGTTAGGTTAGGTTAGGTTAGGTTAGGTTAGGTTAGGTTAGGTTAGGTTAGGTTAGGTTAGGTTAGGTTAGGTTAGGTTAGGTTAGGTTAGGTTAGGTTAGGTTAGGTTAGGTTAGGTTAGGTTAGGTTAGGTTAGGTTAGGTTAGGTTAGGTTAGGTTAGGTTAGGTTAGGTTAGGTTAGGTTAGGTTAGGTTAGGTTAGGTTAGGTTAGGTTAGGTTAGGTTAGGTTAGGTTAGGTTAGGTTAGGTTAGGTTAGGTTAGGTTAGGTTAGGTTAGGTTAGGTTAGGTTAGGTTAGGTTAGGTTAGGTTAGGTTAGGTTAGGTTAGGTTAGGTTAGGTTAGGTTAGGTTAGGTTAGGTTAGGTTAGGTTAGGTTAGGTTAGGTTAGGTTAGGTTAGGTTAGGTTAGGTTAGTTAGGTTAGGTTAGGTTAGGTTAGGTTAGGTTAGGTTAGGTTAGGTTAGGTTAGGTTAGGTTAGGTTAGGTTAGGTTAGGTTAGGTTAGGTTAGGTTAGGTTAGGTTAGGTTAGGTTAGGTTAGGTTAGGTTAGGTTAGGTTAGGTTAGGTTAGGTTAGGTTAGGTTAGGTTAGGTTAGGTTAGGTTAGGTTAGGTTAGGTTAGGTTAGGTTAGGTTAGGTTAGGTTAGGTTAGGTTAGGTTAGGTTAGGTTAGGTTAGGTTAGGTTAGGTTAGGTTAGGTTAGGTTAGGTTAGGTTAGGTTAGGTTAGGTTAGGTTAGGTTAGGTTAGGTTAGGTTAGGTTAGGTTAGGTTAGGTTAGGTTAGGTTAGGTTAGGTTAGGTTAGGTTAGGTTAGGTTAGGTTAGGTTAGGTTAGGTTAGGTTAGGTTAGGTTAGGTTAGGTTAGGTTAGGTTAGGTTAGGTTAGGTTAGGTTAGGTTAGGTTAGGTTAGGTTAGGTTAGGTTAGGTTAGGTTAGGTTAGGTTAGGTTAGGTTAGGTTAGGTTAGGTTAGGTTAGGTTAGGTTAGGTTAGGTTAGGTTAGGTTAGGTTAGGTTAGGTTAGGTTAGGTTAGGTTAGGTTAGGTTAGGTTAGGTTAGGTTAGGTTAGGTTAGGTTAGGTTAGGTTAGGTTAGGTTAGGTTAGGTTAGGTTAGGTTAGGTTAGGTTAGGTTAGGTTAGGTTAGGTTAGGTTAGGTTAGGTTAGGTTAGGTTAGGTTAGGTTAGGTTAGGTTAGGTTAGGTTAGGTTAGGTTAGGTTAGGTTAGGTTAGGTTAGGTTAGGTTAGGTTAGGTTAGGTTAGGTTAGGTTAGGTTAGGTTAGGTTAGGTTAGGTTAGGTTAGGTTAGGTTAGGTTAGGTTAGGTTAGGTTAGGTTAGGTTAGGTTAGGTTAGGTTAGGTTAGGTTAGGTTAGGTTAGGTTAGGTTAGGTTAGGTTAGGTTAGGTTAGGTTAGGTTAGGTTAGGTTAGGTTAGGTTAGGTTAGGTTAGGTTAGGTTAGGTTAGGTTAGGTTAGGTTAGGTTAGGTTAGGTTAGGTTAGGTTAGGTTAGGTTAGGTTAGGTTAGGTTAGGTTAGGTTAGGTTAGGTTAGGTTAGGTTAGGTTAGGTTAGGTTAGGTTAGGTTAGGTTAGGTTAGGTTAGGTTAGGTTAGGTTAGGTTAGGTTAGGTTAGGTTAGGTTAGGTTAGGTTAGGTTAGGTTAGGTTAGGTTAGGTTAGGTTAGGTTAGGTTAGGTTAGGTTAGGTTAGGTTAGGTTAGGTTAGGTTAGGTTAGGTTAGGTTAGGTTAGGTTAGGTTAGGTTAGGTTAGGTTAGGTTAGGTTAGGTTAGGTTAGGTTAGGTTAGGTTAGGTTAGGTTAGGTTAGGTTAGGTTAGGTTAGGTTAGGTTAGGTTAGGTTAGGTTAGGTTAGGTTAGGTTAGGTTAGGTTAGGTTAGGTTAGGTTAGGTTAGGTTAGGTTAGGTTAGGTTAGGTTAGGTTAGGTTAGGTTAGGTTAGGTTAGGTTAGGTTAGGTTAGGTTAGGTTAGGTTAGGTTAGGTTAGGTTAGGTTAGGTTAGGTTAGGTTAGGTTAGGTTAGGTTAGGTTAGGTTAGGTTAGGTTAGGTTAGGTTAGGTTAGGTTAGGTTAGGTTAGGTTAGGTTAGGTTAGGTTAGGTTAGGTTAGGTTAGGTTAGGTTAGGTTAGGTTAGGTTAGGTTAGGTTAGGTTAGGTTAGGTTAGGTTAGGTTAGGTTAGGTTAGGTTAGGTTAGGTTAGGTTAGGTTAGGTTAGGTTAGGTTAGGTTAGGTTAGGTTAGGTTAGGTTAGGTTAGGTTAGGTTAGGTTAGGTTAGGTTAGGTTAGGTTAGGTTAGGTTAGGTTAGGTTAGGTTAGGTTAGGTTAGGTTAGGTTAGGTTAGGTTAGGTTAGGTTAGGTTAGGTTAGGTTAGGTTAGGTTAGGTTAGGTTAGGTTAGGTTAGGTTAGGTTAGGTTAGGTTAGGTTAGGTTAGGTTAGGTTAGGTTAGGTTAGGTTAGGTTAGGTTAGGTTAGGTTAGGTTAGGTTAGGTTAGGTTAGGTTAGGTTAGGTTAGGTTAGGTTAGGTTAGGTTAGGTTAGGTTAGGTTAGGTTAGGTTAGGTTAGGTTAGGTTAGGTTAGGTTAGGTTAGGTTAGGTTAGGTTAGGTTAGGTTAGGTTAGGTTAGGTTAGGTTAGGTTAGGTTAGGTTAGGTTAGGTTAGGTTAGGTTAGGTTAGGTTAGGTTAGGTTAGGTTAGGTTAGGTTAGGTTAGGTTAGGTTAGGTTAGGTTAGGTTAGGTTAGGTTAGGTTAGGTTAGGTTAGGTTAGGTTAGGTTAGGTTAGGTTAGGTTAGGTTAGGTTAGGTTAGGTTAGGTTAGGTTAGGTTAGGTTAGGTTAGGTTAGGTTAGGTTAGGTTAGGTTAGGTTAGGTTAGGTTAGGTTAGGTTAGGTTAGGTTAGGTTAGGTTAGGTTAGGTTAGGTTAGGTTAGGTTAGGTTAGGTTAGGTTAGGTTAGGTTAGGTTAGGTTAGGTTAGGTTAGGTTAGGTTAGGTTAGGTTAGGTTAGGTTAGGTTAGGTTAGGTTAGGTTAGGTTAGGTTAGGTTAGGTTAGGTTAGGTTAGGTTAGGTTAGGTTAGGTTAGGTTAGGTTAGGTTAGGTTAGGTTAGGTTAGGTTAGGTTAGGTTAGGTTAGGTTAGGTTAGGTTAGGTTAGGTTAGGTTAGGTTAGGTTAGGTTAGGTTAGGTTAGGTTAGGTTAGGTTAGGTTAGGTTAGGTTAGGTTAGGTTAGGTTAGGTTAGGTTAGGTTAGGTTAGGTTAGGTTAGGTTAGGTTAGGTTAGGTTAGGTTAGGTTAGGTTAGGTTAGGTTAGGTTAGGTTAGGTTAGGTTAGGTTAGGTTAGGTTAGGTTAGGTTAGGTTAGGTTAGGTTAGGTTAGGTTAGGTTAGGTTAGGTTAGGTTAGGTTAGGTTAGGTTAGGTTAGGTTAGGTTAGGTTAGGTTAGGTTAGGTTAGGTTAGGTTAGGTTAGGTTAGGTTAGGTTAGGTTAGGTTAGGTTAGGTTAGGTTAGGTTAGGTTAGGTTAGGTTAGGTTAGGTTAGGTTAGGTTAGGTTAGGTTAGGTTAGGTTAGGTTAGGTTAGGTTAGGTTAGGTTAGGTTAGGTTAGGTTAGGTTAGGTTAGGTTAGGTTAGGTTAGGTTAGGTTAGGTTAGGTTAGGTTAGGTTAGGTTAGGTTAGGTTAGGTTAGGTTAGGTTAGGTTAGGTTAGGTTAGGTTAGGTTAGGTTAGGTTAGGTTAGGTTAGGTTAGGTTAGGTTAGGTTAGGTTAGGTTAGGTTAGGTTAGGTTAGGTTAGGTTAGGTTAGGTTAGGTTAGGTTAGGTTAGGTTAGGTTAGGTTAGGTTAGGTTAGGTTAGGTTAGGTTAGGTTAGGTTAGGTTAGGTTAGGTTAGGTTAGGTTAGGTTAGGTTAGGTTAGGTTAGGTTAGGTTAGGTTAGGTTAGGTTAGGTTAGGTTAGGTTAGGTTAGGTTAGGTTAGGTTAGGTTAGGTTAGGTTAGGTTAGGTTAGGTTAGGTTAGGTTAGGTTAGGTTAGGTTAGGTTAGGTTAGGTTAGGTTAGGTTAGGTTAGGTTAGGTTAGGTTAGGTTAGGTTAGGTTAGGTTAGGTTAGGTTAGGTTAGGTTAGGTTAGGTTAGGTTAGGTTAGGTTAGGTTAGGTTAGGTTAGGTTAGGTTAGGTTAGGTTAGGTTAGGTTAGGTTAGGTTAGGTTAGGTTAGGTTAGGTTAGGTTAGGTTAGGTTAGGTTAGGTTAGGTTAGGTTAGGTTAGGTTAGGTTAGGTTAGGTTAGGTTAGGTTAGGTTAGGTTAGGTTAGGTTAGGTTAGGTTAGGTTAGGTTAGGTTAGGTTAGGTTAGGTTAGGTTAGGTTAGGTTAGGTTAGGTTAGGTTAGGTTAGGTTAGGTTAGGTTAGGTTAGGTTAGGTTAGGTTAGGTTAGGTTAGGTTAGGTTAGGTTAGGTTAGGTTAGGTTAGGTTAGGTTAGGTTAGGTTAGGTTAGGTTAGGTTAGGTTAGGTTAGGTTAGGTTAGGTTAGGTTAGGTTAGGTTAGGTTAGGTTAGGTTAGGTTAGGTTAGGTTAGGTTAGGTTAGGTTAGGTTAGGTTAGGTTAGGTTAGGTTAGGTTAGGTTAGGTTAGGTTAGGTTAGGTTAGGTTAGGTTAGGTTAGGTTAGGTTAGGTTAGGTTAGGTTAGGTTAGGTTAGGTTAGGTTAGGTTAGGTTAGGTTAGGTTAGGTTAGGTTAGGTTAGGTTAGGTTAGGTTAGGTTAGGTTAGGTTAGGTTAGGTTAGGTTAGGTTAGGTTAGGTTAGGTTAGGTTAGGTTAGGTTAGGTTAGGTTAGGTTAGGTTAGGTTAGGTTAGGTTAGGTTAGGTTAGGTTAGGTTAGGTTAGGTTAGGTTAGGTTAGGTTAGGTTAGGTTAGGTTAGGTTAGGTTAGGTTAGGTTAGGTTAGGTTAGGTTAGGTTAGGTTAGGTTAGGTTAGGTTAGGTTAGGTTAGGTTAGGTTAGGTTAGGTTAGGTTAGGTTAGGTTAGGTTAGGTTAGGTTAGGTTAGGTTAGGTTAGGTTAGGTTAGGTTAGGTTAGGTTAGGTTAGGTTAGGTTAGGTTAGGTTAGGTTAGGTTAGGTTAGGTTAGGTTAGGTTAGGTTAGGTTAGGTTAGGTTAGGTTAGGTTAGGTTAGGTTAGGTTAGGTTAGGTTAGGTTAGGTTAGGTTAGGTTAGGTTAGGTTAGGTTAGGTTAGGTTAGGTTAGGTTAGGTTAGGTTAGGTTAGGTTAGGTTAGGTTAGGTTAGGTTAGGTTAGGTTAGGTTAGGTTAGGTTAGGTTAGGTTAGGTTAGGTTAGGTTAGGTTAGGTTAGGTTAGGTTAGGTTAGGTTAGGTTAGGTTAGGTTAGGTTAGGTTAGGTTAGGTTAGGTTAGGTTAGGTTAGGTTAGGTTAGGTTAGGTTAGGTTAGGTTAGGTTAGGTTAGGTTAGGTTAGGTTAGGTTAGGTTAGGTTAGGTTAGGTTAGGTTAGGTTAGGTTAGGTTAGGTTAGGTTAGGTTAGGTTAGGTTAGGTTAGGTTAGGTTAGGTTAGGTTAGGTTAGGTTAGGTTAGGTTAGGTTAGGTTAGGTTAGGTTAGGTTAGGTTAGGTTAGGTTAGGTTAGGTTAGGTTAGGTTAGGTTAGGTTAGGTTAGGTTAGGTTAGGTTAGGTTAGGTTAGGTTAGGTTAGGTTAGGTTAGGTTAGGTTAGGTTAGGTTAGGTTAGGTTAGGTTAGGTTAGGTTAGGTTAGGTTAGGTTAGGTTAGGTTAGGTTAGGTTAGGTTAGGTTAGGTTAGGTTAGGTTAGGTTAGGTTA
>JAWZYT010004675.1:0-7500 GCA_034508575.1 Petrolisthes manimaculis
CAAGCATCCATCACCTTCACATCACAATCAAACATCACATTTTGCATAACTCTCATATATATATTTTTTCCCTCTTTCCCTTTATCCCTTCCTTCCTCCCTCTTCTCCCTTCAGTCCATTTCTACTTCATCCCTCTCTTCTTTCTCCCTTCACACACCATTTTCACTCCCTCATTCCATTCATCCCTCCCCATTATCATCACTCCATCCCCTTTCTTCCAAATCCTCCCCATTGATTCTCTCCCCTTCGCCACACCCATTCCCTCCCATACACCACTTTCCTTCCCTCCCTCCCCATTACAGAGTCATCATCACTTCCCTCCTTTTCCTCTCTTTTTCATCACCTTTCTTTCTCTCCCTCCCTCACCACTCCTCTGCCTTCTCCCCTCAACCCCCCTCATTGTACACAAACATCCCTCCATTCAACCCCGAAGGGCACACCATAATTGAATATTCGCATAACTAGGGCCCATGCAAAACATTAGGCCCAAGGCAGACTGAGGTGGACTCGGAGGGGTGGGGAAGGAGGGGAAGGGAGAAAAGAAGGGTGATATTAAGAGAAAGAAAGAGAGGAGAGAGGTACGAAGAAAGATAAAATGGAGAGAATGAAAGTGAGAATGAGAAGCAGGTGGATTGGGAGTGGGGGAGAGGGGGAAGAGAAGAGGAAAAGAAGGGGTGTGATTAGAGAGCGGGAGAGAGGACAGAGGTACGAAGAAAGATAAAAGGGGAGAGAAGAGAGTGAGATAATGAGAGGGAGGAGGATAGGGTAAGAAGAGAGAACAGGAGAGAGGAAACTAGAGTGGAGAAGATAAATAGTGAATCAAGGAGGAAAGTAGGTTAGAGAAGGGGGAGAGAGAGAGAGAGAGAGAGAGAGAGAGAGAGAGAGAGTGAGAGAGAGAGAGAGAGAGAGAGAGAGAAGGGGGAGGGGGAACGATGACGAGGGGAGAGAAGAATAAGAATGTAGGAGAGGAATACAAATTAAATAAACAATAAGCACTATCAAACAACAACTGACCTGTCTTATATTTTTATGTATTTATTTTTTATTATTATTTTGGTCCCAGTGAAGCGGTTTGCATAATAAAGTGTTACATTGTCTGCGAGGGAGAGGAAAAGTGTAGCAAAGATGATTGACTCCTCCCTGTACATAACTTCTCACCCGTCTTTCCCATATAATTCTCCTCTTTCACTTTCCCACTTTTCTTCCTCCTCTTCCACTTCCCCACTTTTTCTTCTTCCTCTTCCACTTCCCCACTTTTTCTTCCTCCTCTTCCACTTCCCCACTTTTCTTCCTCCTCTTCCACTTCCCCACTTTTTCTTCTTCCTCCTCTTCCACTTTCTCATTTCTTCTTCTCTTTCTCCACACACTTTCATCTTCTTTTTCCTTCAACATATTTTTCTTTTTCCCACGTGTAGCTCAAGTTGATCTGAATTGAAATGCCATGTAACACAGTGCAAAAGGAATGACACACAATCCACTAATATTTTTATATTCTTCTGTTTGTTTGTTTTTTCATTATTTTCTGAGCTGTTCATCATTTTTTTTTTTTTTTTTTTTTTGGCCATGTCCAACTCGAACCGGAATTTCATAATTATAACTCTGACAGTTTTTACAGCGTCAGAAATGTATTGAATTTAGAATATGACACACGGACACACACACACACACACACACACACACACCACACACACACACACACACACACACACACACACACACACACACACACTTTGTCTCTCTCTCTCTCAATCTCTCTCTCTCACACACACACATGAAAACAAAATATTTTATCTGAACCAGTGACATACGGGCTGCCAGCCACACTATACAAGCTGACAGTCCAACGCCAAAAACGCCAACGTATAATCCGGATATGTCCCGAACGCCCTCCGTATCTCCGGCTTCGGCGAGGCCCGGAAAAAAATATATAAGGGATAATCTGGTTGGGGGCGATATGGAGGGTTACGTATTCCTCCAAATTATGTCACAAAATAGACACACTTACTGATTCACACTAAAGGTTGGCAAGGGACGATAGATACGATATATAGATACGAAAGTTATTCATTGTGGACATAAACATACAGTCAGACAATGTTACTAATCCGTTTGAGTGTCATGGATGTCACCTAATTATAATCGAATTATGACCTAACCCGGATAAATTCGTTATGCTACAGAATGAATTTGTTATGGTAGAGAAGGATTTTGTTATGGTAGAGAAGGATTTTGTTATGCCAGAGAAGGATTTTTTATGGTAGAGAAGGATTTTGTTATGCAAGAGAAGGATTTTTTATGCAAGAGAAGGATTTTTTATGGTAGAGAAGGATTTTGTTATGCAAGAGAAGGATTTTTATGCAAGAGAAGGATTTTTTATGGTAGAGAAGGATTTTGTTATGCAAGAGAAGGATTTTTTATGCAAGAGAAGGATTTTGTTTTGGTAGAGAAGGATTTTGTTTTGGTAGAGAAGGATTTTGTTATGCAAGAGAAGGATTTTGCTTTGGTAGAGAAGGATTTTGTTTTGGTAGAGAAGGATTTTGTTATGCAAGAGAAGGATTTTGTTATGATAGAGAAGGATATTGTTATGTTAGAGAAGGATTTTGTTATGCAAGAGAAGGATTTTGTTTTGGTAGAGAAGGATTTTGTTATGCAAGAGAAGGATTTTGTTATGCCAGAGAAGGCACTCGAGTGCAGGCATGTACAGATCGCTTCTAGGACCCAAAAAACTCGAATTTTCGGTGTTTTTAGGCTAAATTTGGGATATAAACGGGTACCGAAGATGCATGCACAAATCGAGTTTTTTAGGCCCAAAAAACGTGTTTTAGCCTTTTTTTGGCCTGTAAATTGAAACTTTACAAACAACTGAATGAAGCTCCGTTGTAAGAATGAACACCATAGTCACCTCACCAGTATATCACAACCATTATTAATACCACAAGTGAGAATTTAGTTATACCATTACAACTATCACCACAACCATACACAAAACTCTAACCACAACTACTAATATATACGGTACTACAACCATCACCACCACAACCTAACCAACTAACATCCCAACCACCACCACCACAACAACAACAACAACAACAACACCAACTCAACCACCACCACCACCACCACCACAACAACAAATAACATCTCAAGCACAACCACAACCCTAACAAAAATAAATAACATATCAACCACAAACACCACCAATACAACCACCACCACCACACTGCCATCACCATCACCACAGCATGCTAACATAAAAAAATGGACTATAGGCAGTGTAATTATAGCAAGTCGAGACAGACACTGATTGATGTGGTGGTAATTGATGTTGTTGATGCCTGCCTGGTTCCCCGAGTAATAATTATTGGTGTGTATAGTTGGTTTAGTCACGCTCTCCCAGTCCTCGTTCTCTGGGGCATTTTCCTCCTTATTTATATATTTATATTTCTTTATTATACTTTTCTTTCTGGCTTATTATTATTTTTTTTTTGTTTCCTCTTCTCTTACTCCGTCTAGATCCGTCGTATTTTTCATTCCTTTTTTTTTTTTTTTTTCGTCTTATCTCTTTATTCTCCGTCTCTTCCTTCTTGTATTCTTTCGATATTTGTATTTTCTATTCTTTAATTCCTGTTTATGTTCCGGTTCAACTATGCTGCTATATGTCTAACTATTTCTGCTTCCCTATTTCCCTTTCAATTTCCCTCTTGCACATGCATTTCCCTCTCCTCCTCCACTACTACAAACCCATGCAATTCCTTCTTTCCCTTTCCCATCCCTTTCCCCATTCATTCTTACTTCCCTGCCCTTCTCTTCCCCCCTTTCACCCCTCTCTCTCTCTTCATGTGCCATCTTGCCGCTAACAACGCTGTCCCTCATAATATAAAACTTCTGCCTTTGAGCCGTGCAGGGGGAGGGGGAGGGGGGGGAAATGGAGTTGAGGTTGTGTGGTGGGGGGATGAAAGATGGGGATGAGGGTTGATGGATGGGGGTGGGGATGGGGGTGGGTGAGGGGCTGCATCTCCTTCCTTCATTTTTATATCACACTTTGCCTGTCATTTGCTACAGATGGATGTCAGAGGATGGAGGAAAACCGACGGAGGAAAGAGGAAAGGAAATAAAATATGACGAAAGGAGACAGAAGAAGAGAAAAGAGGATGGATGTAAGAGAACAGAAGAAAGAGGAAAGAAAATGGAATGAAATATGATGAAAGATAGGAATAAGAGAAAAGAGGATGAAGGGCAGAAGAAAGAGGAGAGAAAATGGAATAAAATAAGACGAAAGAAGATGGAAGAAGAGAAGAGAGGAAAGAAGAGGACAACAGACGAAAAAATAATATGAGGAAACATGACTAACGAAAAGGAAAAAGAGGATGGATGTAAAAAGAGGAAAAACGAAGGAAGGAAGGAAGGAAAGAGGAGAAAAGACGAAAAAAAATAATATGATAAAACATGACTAACGAAAAGAAAAAAAAGAAGGAAGGAAAGAAATAGGAGAGAAAACGAAAAAATAATATGATAAAACATGACTAACGAAAAGAAAAAAAAAAGAAAGAGGAAAGAAAACGAAAAAATAATATGATAAAACATGACTAACAAAAAGAAAAAAACGAAGGAAGGAAGGAAGGAAAGAAGAAAAACGAAGGAAGGAAGGAAGGAAAGAAGAGAGAAAACGAAAAAATAATATGATAAAACATGACTAACAAAAAGAAAAAACCGAAGGAAGGAAGGAAGGAAAGAAGAAAAACGAAGGAAGGAAGGAAGGAAGGAAAGAGGAGAGAAAACGAAAAAATAATATGAGAAAACATGACTAACGAAAAGAAAAAAACGAAGGAAGGAAGGAAGGAAAGAAGAAAACCGAAGGAAGGAAGGAAGGAAAGAGGAGAGAAAACGAAAAAAATAATATGATGAAACATGACTAACAAAAAGAAAAAACCAAAGGAAGGAAGGAAGGAAAGAAGAAAAAAACGAAGAAAGGAAGGAAGGAAAGAAGAGAAAAACGAAGGAAGGAAGGAAAAAAGAAAAACGAAGGAAGGAAGGAAGGAAAGAAGAGAAAAACGAAGGAAGGAAGGAAGGAAAAAAGAAAACCGAAGGAAGGAAGGAAGGAAAAAAGAAAACCGAAGGAAGGAAGGAAGGAAGGAAAGAGGAGTGTGTGTGTGAGTTGGTCTGAGGATAAACTTGGCCCACCAGGATAACTTCTGCTCCAAAAGTTAGTCATAAAAGGGAAGTGATAGTGTAAGTCTCAACCCTTCCAAGCCACCTACCCCACCCCCCACCCCACCCCACCCTTTAAAATGTACCCCCTCCCCACACACACATACACACCTCTCCTTCCCCCTTTGGTTAATGCCCCTTACCTGTTCTTTTTTTATATTTAATTTATTTTTACCTGGTTTTTAATTCATTCTCTCATACCTGTCCATATCATAATTATTTTGTATATTCATTTTAAAATCCCCTTTATTTGTACTTTTTTTTTTTTTTGTCTCTTGTCTGACCTTTATTATTTGAGCTGACTTGCCCCTTTACTCTTACTCTTAGCCTACCTGGAGCAAGCTATTTTTTCTCCATTATGACGAATTAAAATGTTTTCATGTTAATATATTTCGTGTTAAATTTGAAGGTCTCACTTCTTTCAAGTCAATTATGTGATTCCTCTCTACTTTTCTTTTATCTTTTTCTTCTCCTCCCTCACCTCATCTGCCTCCTTCCATTATATTCTCTTC
Organism: Petrolisthes manimaculis; assembly: GCA_034508575.1. Taxonomy (NCBI): domain Eukaryota; kingdom Metazoa; phylum Arthropoda; class Malacostraca; order Decapoda; family Porcellanidae; genus Petrolisthes; species Petrolisthes manimaculis. Next base: position 5,721 of record JAWZYT010004675.1, read on the forward strand.
CTCTCTCTCTCTCTCTCTTGTTTTCTCTCTCTATTTGTTTCCCTTAACCTTATTAATAAATTATTAATAACTCCTCTAACCTTCCCCATCTCCCAAACTTCTCTCTCCAACCCTTCGTCAAATTCACCTTTTCTCTCTCTATCTCTCTCTCTTTTCCCCCCTCACTTCCCTCCCTTCCTCCCCTCCCCTCCCCCTCTCACTGGCATTCCAATTTCACAAAGTTCAATAAAAAAATTATAACCACGAAGGAATTTCAATTTGCCAACCATTCCAAAAATATAAATCGAACTTTATATCCCACGCCCCACATAGTCTCTTAATTGTGTAAATAATGCCATGGGTTAGTACTGATAGCGGTGGGGGGAGGGGGGGTTATGGGGGGAGGAGTGGGGGGGTGAAGGATGTTGTTATGAATGAAGTGGTGAAGTGTCCATGAGGAAAAAGGTTCGTTCATGGGGTTAATTAATACATAATAGAATGTAAGGAGGTAAGGAAAATGTCATGGGAAATTGGAAACAAAAAACTATAGAATATCGCTTGTAAAAAAAAAAAAAAAAAAAAAAAAAAAAACATCACACCATAATCATATAATTCTACGTAATATTATTTTGTTACCACTAATTAATTATGTTTTCCGACTGGACACACACACACACACACACACACACACACACACACACACACACACACACACACACACACACACACACACACACACACACACACACACACACACACACACACACACACACACACACACACACACACACACACACACACACACACACACACACACACACACACACACACACACACACACACACACACACACACACACACACACACACACACACACACACACACACACACACACACACACACACACACACACACACACACACACACACACACACACACACACACACACACACACACACACACACACACACACACACACACACACACACACACACACACACACACACACACACACACACACACACACACACACACACACACACACACACACACACACACACACACACACACACACACACACACACACACACACACACACACACACACACACACACACACACACACACACACACACACACACACACACACACACACACACACACACACACACACACACACACACACACACACACACACACACACACACACACACACACACACACACACACACACACACACACACACACACACACACACACACACACACACACACACACACACACACACACACACACACACACACACACACACACACACACACACACACACACACACACACACACACACACACACACACACACACACACACACACACACACACACACACACACACACACACACACACACACACACACACACACACACACACACACACACACACACACACACACACACACACACACACACACACACACACACACACACACACACACACACACACACACACACACACACACACACACACACACACACACACACACACACACACACACACACACACACACACACACACACACACACACACACACACACACACACACACACACACACACACACACACACACACACACACACACACACACACACACACACACACACACACACACACACACACACACACACACACACACACACACACACACACACACACACACACACACACACACACACACACACACACACACACACACACACACACACACACACACACACACACACACACACACACACACACACACAC
>JAWZYT010004675.1:12500-32228 GCA_034508575.1 Petrolisthes manimaculis
TGTGTGTGTGTGTGTGTGTGTGTGTGTGTGTGTGTGTGTGTGTGTGTGTGTGTGTGTGTGTGTGTGTGTGTGTGTGTGTGTGTGTGTGTTTGGAGATGAGAAAAAGCATAACCTAAGTCATATCCAATACAAATTAGTGTAAAACAAAATATCAGTAATTACAACAGTGACGCCGTGTGTGTGTGTGTTTCTGAACCTGACTGAGTGTGTAATAAATTCTGAGTGTGTACATTGTTATTTATAAATTCATTATAAAATAGAATAAACTAAGTAACATTCCTTAATACATTTCTTTTTTCTTTACACCACTTTGACGTATATGTTGAATGAGAACACACACACACACACACACACACACACACACACACACACACACACACACACACACACAAGATCAAAGAAATAAACAGTATGGAAGGGAAAAAAAAAAAAAAAAAAAAAAAAAAATCACAATAAATATATATGGCAAAAATGATGACTTAAATTCCAGCATGTTATATTTCTCTCCAAACCCAGAAAGGAATTTAGGGTCGGTGAAAAAAAAAAAAAAAAATGTGGGTTTGTAAATGGCCCACGTGTTATTTTTCATTCGTATATATTTTTTGTTGAGGTGTGCATGATAGAGTGGGATTATTATTGTTATTGTTGTTATTGTTGTTGTTGTGGTGGTGGTGGTGTCGGTGGTTTGTGAGGGATTATTACTGTTGTTGTTATTGTTGTTGTTGTGTGAGAGATAAATTTTGTTGTTGTTGTTGTGGTGGTGTCAGTGTTTTGTGAAGGATTATTACTGCTGTTGTTATTGTTATTGTTATTGTTGTTGTAGTGGTGATGGGAGAGGGATTGTTATTTGTTGTTGTTGATGTTGTTGTGGTGTTATTAATGTTCATTCATATCTACAACATACACTAATAGTAGCATCACTACCACACACCTTCCATACATTTAATAATAATAATAATAATAATACACCTGGAGAAAGTACCACACCTTTAATAAGTCACATATATCTTAAATGTAGCAACAAGAGTATACAGTACAATCCCTTTAAGTTCTTCCTACACCTTACCCTTCCCTTTCCTCTGCACCTGTATACTGTTCCCTCCCTTTACCCTAAACTCGATATCTTTCTCCTTCACTGCCTCACTACCCTTTCTCCTATCTTATATTTCTTCTAATTTAACATCCTCTCTCGTCCATATTTCCTTACTTTCTCCTCCCCCTTCTTTCCTCTCTCCACCCATGCACAACACACTTCACCTTTTCCTCCTCCCTTTCTTTTGTCATTTTGCCTGCCTTCCATCCCTCACTCCAACCACACGCACACCCTCACCTTCTTCTTCTTCCTTCCTTCCTTCTTTCCTTCCTTTCCTCCCTAACCCCAGCCACACACTCACACCTATTCCTTCCTTCATTCCTTCATTCCCTAACCCCATGCAGCCACAGACTCTAATCTATTCCTTCCTACCTTTCTTCCATCATTCATTCCTTCCCTATCTCCAGCCACACACATTCACACCTATTCCTTCCTTCCCTCTCTAACCCCAGCCAGCCAACCAGCCAGCCAGCCAGCCAGACACCCGACACCCTGACAAGGTTGGCTGACTGTCTGGTTGGCTGGTTGGCTGGTGGCTCACAAAGTCTGGTACAGTTCTGCCCCACCCTGGAGCTTATTGTTTCAGGAAGAGGAAGAGGAAGAGGAAGAGGAGGAGGAGGAAGAGGAAGAGGAGGAGGAGGAGGAGGAAGAAGAGGAAGAGGAAGAGGAGGAGGAGGAATATGAAGAAAAAGAGGAAAATGAGGCAGAGAAGGAGGAGGTTTGGAGGTATCACGGGGGCACATTTTCCTTCGTCTTTTGGTCAGATTATTAATGGGCCGTGGAAAGAAAAAGTGAGAGACAGAAAGATTGAACAGCCGAACAAGTGAGAGACTGACAAGATGAATTAAAAAAACAAAAATAGCAAAACAAACAATAAACATAAAGAAAACTGATACACTAGATAAACAAAAGCAACACCGAAAACCAACATGACGGATTAGACATGTAAACAATCTGTGTCTCCAGGTGTGTGTGTGTGTGTGTGTGTGTGTGTGTGTCCCAGACGGTTCCCTCGTGCATGTGGAAGGTGTGAATAAACGATCAAATTCCAACATGTCGAAAAAACCTGTTCCCGAAATCATGAGATCCAGGTGCCGCCTCTCAGACCCGCTTATGTAGCCACTCCTCAAACTCCAACACTCCTGCTTCCTTCCATCGTTACTTTATTCTTTACTCCTTCTCTCATTACTTTATTCCTTACTCCTTCTCTTCCTCACTTCCTTCCCTCGTTACTTTATTCATCACTTCCTTCCCTCATTACTTTATCCCTTCCTTCCTTCTCTTCATCCCTTCCTTCCCTCATTACTTTATCCCTTCCTTCCTTCTCTTCCTCACTTCCTTCCCTCGTTACTTTATTCCTTACTCCTTCTCTTCCTCACTTCCTTCCTTTCTCCTTCTCTTTATCCCTTCCTTCCCTCGTTACTTTATTCCTTACTCCTTCTCTTCATCCCTTCCTTCCCTCATTACTTCATCCCTTCCTTCCTTCTCTTCATCCCTTCCTTCACTCATTACTTTATTCCTTACTCCTTCTCTTCCTCACTTCCTTCACTCATTACTTTATTCCTTACTCCTTCTCTTCATCCCTTCCTTCCCTCATTACTTCATCCCTTCCTTCCTTCTCTTCATCCCTTCCTTCCCTCATTACTTCATCCCTTCCTTCCTTCTCTTCATCCCTTCCTTCACTCATTACTTTATCCCTTCCTTCCTTCTCTTCATCCCTTCCTTCCCTCATTACTTTATTATTTGTTTGCAGGTGGTGTACAGATGAGTTATAATAGGTGGGAGGATAGGTGTGTTTGTCAGGCAGGGGTAGTCAGGGAAGTAAGGGGTCAGGTGATTCAGGTGAGAGAAGAGGCAGGGGTCAGGTGGGATAGAGGAGTGGCAGGGGGTCAGGTGAGTGGGGGAGGGAAGAGGCAGGGGGTCAGGTGTGGGACAGGTGAATCAGGTGAGTGAGTGGGGGAGGAGAGAGAGAGAGGGGAGAGTGGCAGGGGGTAAGGTGTGAGGAAAAGGGGAAAGGTTAACACTGAATAGAAGTGAACCTTAATACTTAATATGAATGCAGAGGTGTATCGCTCCTGTCGGTCGCTGCACCTGCCAAATCTTTCACAGGCAGGGTATAGTATAGGTAGAAGTTTTCCGGTTGTTACTCCTACCCAAGTGTGGCGATGGATTGGATCCTTTCAATAGGTCCTAAAGCTGCTATCGCCATTATGTTCCCATTGTTGTGTTGGTATACGTGGTTTGTTGTTGGGAGAACGAGAGTAAAGAGGTGTGGGTGAAGGAAGGAAGGAAGGAAGGAAGGAAGGAAGGAGAAGCGTGTGGGATTGAAGTTGGAGTTATAGGAGCATTTAGATTGATCATTGAGGGAGTGTATAAGGACTTGGAGCTTTATAGGGATAGCGTGAGGGTATGTACATGAAAAATACAATAGGGAGCATTTGTTGATAAGGGTGAGAGCTGTGAGACTTGATGGTGAGAATAGTGTGAGATTTGGATGCGTTGTGAAAGTGAGAGAAAATATACAAAGATCAGGAAGTATTAAGAAAGTGTGAGAGTGTAAAGGTGTGTGTGTGTGTGTGTGTGTGTGTGTGTGTGTGTGTGTGTGTGTGTGTGTGTGTGTGTGTGAGGAGAGAATACCGTGACCTGCCAAAATTCCTCACTAACACTTGATGATGAATCTCCTTTCCTTTTCTCTCTCAATATGAAAATGAACACACACACACACACACACACACACACACACACACACACACACACACACACACACACACACACACACACCGAAAACAGGTTCAAGTTACGAGGGATGGGGTGGGGCTTCCAGGTGTGTTGTTGTTGTTATTGTTGTTGTTTATATTGTTGATGTTGTTGTGTGTGTGTCTGTGTGTGGTCGTGGTGAGAATTATTTTTTTTTGTGACTTTACGTGCATTGTGTTGTGTTGTGTTGTGTTGTGTTGTGTCTTGGTATGTCAACAAACTCACTCCCTTCCTTCCTTCCTTCCTTCCTTCCTTCCTCTCTCCTTCCCTCACTTCCCATTTCTTCTTTTTTTCTCCTTCTCCCTTCCCTTTATATTCTACCTCCCTCATTCACTCCCTACCTCTCTCCCACACTTCCCCCTCCTTCTTCTCTCCTTCCTCTTCCCCTACACTTTTTACACCTCTAATCCATCTCTTTTTACCTCATTCATTTACTCCTTTTTACCTCTCTCCCATATCTCCAATTAGATGCTTTCTGATTCCTCCAAACGGTGTCAGGAAACAGATAACTGACGAGGAGGAGTTTCGTTTCGTAGCACCGTCTGTAGGAATTAATAGTCTCCAATTTCGTCCATTTTTATCTCCCTCTCTTTTCCTTCTATATAATATTCGCAGGTTTATACTCCATCATTTATTATTCACCCTCGTTATTTTCACAGTTGCTTGAATATTAATTTAAATGAATAAATACGGTTACGTCAATGAGAGAGAGAGAGAGAGAGAGAGAGAGAGAGAGAGAGAGAGAGAGAGAGAGAGAGAGAGAGTGAGAGAGAGAGCTAGCTTTAATGCACGTAGCTTCACACGTATCAACACAAAAGCACTCCTCATATTCAAAGCAATTCAATTACCCAACACACACACACACACACACACACACACACACACACACACACACACACACAATCCTTTAATGAATCACACACACACATCCTTTAATGAAGCACACACATACACACACAATTTTTAATTACACACACACAACCTTTAATTAAGCACACACACACACAAACAAACACACTCACAACCTTTAATTAGGCAAACACACACACACAGACACACACACACACACACACCAGAGTGTATGCAAATCAACTCACTGTGTATCATTATTATTTTTCCTTCCTAGTTTTATTTGCACATTTTTTTCCCCCTTGCGTTCGTTGGTTTTTTTCGTTGCCTTCACACCACCTTTCCTCGTCGCTCTATCAGTGTTCGGATACGTTATTTTTTTTGACACCAACGAAAATACTTACAGCTGGAATAAAAAACCTGATTTGGACAAGACGATTTATTTTTATTGTTGTGGAAAAAATGTTAATGATCTCAGAGGGTTGAACATTATTTACTTAGACTATCACTTAATGAATTATTTGACTATCAACTAATTATAATATAACTGTATTCATATTAAACGAAAAAATATGCTTGGAAAACATCAAATAATTTTATATGATACACGAACCAACCTCTGTCATTTGTTTATCATTTAATTAATATTTATAGAACAACACACGTCTTATAATAAATAGTAAATAATAATAAACGATAATATACACGAAGACTTGTTGTCAGTTTAGAGAGTATGTTGTCTGTTATTTGATGCATATTGTGTAAGCTTTAATAATTTAAGGGGAGAGTATACTTTTGATAGATTGGAGCACCTTGAATTCTCCAAAGTATGCCAGGAAACAGACCCAGATGAAGAAAAATAATGGTATCTTATTGCCTGGAATAGTTTAAAGGAATTATAATCTCCAAAAATGTCAGAACTCTATATACCCTGCCCTTAACCTCTGTCTGTCTGGCTATGTGATACACGTTCAGTACTTGACATTTACCCATTGTGTGGAGGACGAGAACAATACATGTCTTTATTGTTCGTCTTTTTAACGGAGGGATTGAATTCCTTTGAGGGTAATTTGGTGAGCTACTGATTCCTCCAAAGTATGCCAGGAAACAGGATCAGATTAACAAAGATAATAGTGGCTTGTTGCTTAAAATAGTTTGGAGGAATAAGTGTCTCCAGATTTCTCACCCACACCACCACACTACCTTAACCCCCTCAAGTGTCAATGTTGTCACCTGTAGCTTAGTTAATTATTGAAGGTGGAGGTGGTAAAGGTGTGTCCTAGTGACAGGTAACAAGTCATCACTAAACCCGGAGACAATGGGGTCCTTATTATTATTATTATTATCCCACACTAAAGGTTGACAATACCACATGTTACATAGAACTCAATGGACTCTCTCTCTCTCTCTCTCTCTCTCTCTCTCTCTCTCTCTCTCTCTCTCTCTCTCTCTCTCTCTCTCTGTGTGTGTGTGTAAGTGCTTATGTATGTATGTAAGTACTTATGTATGTGTGTCTACATTTGTGTGTAAACACTTATGTATGTGTGTCTACATATGTGTGTGTGTGCGTAAGTGCTTGTGTGTGTGTGTGTGTGTGTGTGTGTGTGTATGTATGTGAGGCCATGTCCTAGTGAGTACCTGAGCGTGGTGACCTTTGACCTTTCCATAACCACCACCAGGAGGCACAACACATCACCTGCATCACAGATTAAGCACAGGTTCTATTGTACAGCTAAAATGAAAGGCTACTGATTCCTCCACACTATGCCACGAAACAGTTCCCCTATTAGTAATATTCAAGTGGGGTGTTTCCTGGCATAGTGAGGGAAGTTTGGAGGAATCAGTAGCACTCAAATTTGCAATCACAAGTTCCTCCCCTTAATCCACCTCTCATGTCCACCTTGATTGCTTCTCAGTCCTCCAAACCTGACCGGGAAACAAGAGGGGCTGATATGGTACTTCTTCGTGTATGGGTGATTTGTTTGTTGTTTCGTGGTGGAGTTTGGAGGAGTTTGTAGTCTCCAGTGGGTTGATTATATCCCCGTGTATGACTTCATTGTTGTGGAGGTGTTGGTGTTAGTGGTGGTGGGGGGGGGAGGGGGGGGTGGGGGTAGTGGTGGTTGTTGTTGTTGTTGTTGTTGTTGTTCCTCAAGCTGTCTGGTAGTGGTGGTTGGGGTGGGGGAGGGTAAAAGTAATGGTGGTAATAGTAGTGGTGTTAGTGGTGGTAGGGAGGGTGAGGGGGCTGGTGAGGGTAATGGTGGAAGTGGTGGTAGTGGTGGTAGTGGTGGTAGGGGGGAGGAGGCTGTTGGTGGTATTGAAGGGGGGAATAAGGGAGAATAAAACAAGGTACGAATGGATGATGGATAGTGATAGAGATTGAGGATAGGATGTATAGAAAGAGAGAGGAATGAAATGAGAGAAGAGGGATAATGTAAAGATGATGATAAGGATGTAAAGATGGGAGGAGGAAATACAAGGATGGATATTATGAGAGAGGAAGGAATAAGAGAGATAAAGAAAGGAGAGATGCATGGAGGGGATAAATAAAGGCATAAATTACAAGAGGAGGAGGAGAAAGAGGAGGAGGAGGAAGAGAAAGAGGAGGAGGAGGAGGAGGAAGAAGAGAAGGATAAATATAAATAGAAGTGGACTGGAGAGGTACTGAGGTGACTGGGTGGAAGAAAGTGGAGGTGGAGGTAGTGGGGGTAGTAGTGGTAGTAGTGGTTGTGGTGGTTGTGGTAGCTCCTCCCATGGTGGGGTCGAAGGGGTCATCGTGCCCCGCCCCACCCTTGAATATCCTCCCGTCTCACTCACCCCCACGCACCCCACCCCACCCCACCCATCAATACCCTCTGTCCCACCCCATCATTTAAACCCTCATACCAACACACACACACACACACACACACACACATAATTCTTAGCTTCCACCACACACACTCATTTCTTGACTCCCTCCACACACACACACACACACACACACACATAACACACACACACACATAACACACACACAATTCTTAACGTCCTTTACACACACACACACACACACACATACACTCATTTCATAACTCCCTCTATACAAGTCACACGCACACACATACATGCACGCACAAAGACACATACACGCACACAATTCTTATCTCCCAGCACACATACGCACAAACACACAAACATGCACACGAACACAAATAAAACCACACACACACACACACACACACAAGCAACAATTCTATTTACATTTTTTTCTGTGTTTACTCCTATATGGTTTCTGGCAATTGTTGTGAGCGGGACCTCTAATTTTCACCCGTGTTTGGTGTGTGTGTGTGTGTGTGTGTGTGTGTGTGTGTGTGTGTGTGTGTGTGTGTGTGTGTGTGTGTGTGTGTGTGTGTGTGTGTGTGTGTGTGTGTGTGTGGAGCAGTAGGATTCATGTGTCAGTGTGTCTGTATGATAAGAAATTGGTGTGTGTGTATGTACTGTATATATGAGTCAATAGGTTAAGAATAATGTTCGTGTATGTAAACTGTATGTGTGTGTTTATTACAACATCCTATAAAAGTTTTCCACCACCAACCCCTACAATAAAATCCTCCACCACTCATCCACTCACTCACTCACCCACTCACTCATCCACTCATTCACTCACTCACTCACTCACTCACTCACCCACTCACTCACTCACCCAGACATCCTATTCACATCTAAAACGCCCTCTAGATTCACCCAATTAATTCACACACATCCCACTCACACATTCACTCACTCACACTCACAACTAAACTCATCCCAACACACACACACTCACACCTTAACACATCTCAACCCACTCACACAAATCCCACCCACACCCACTCTCTCCTAGATTCATTCCCACCCACACACACTCACACCCACTGTCACCCACTCCCACATCCACCTCAGACTCTGCTCCAGGGTGGAAGGAGACACAACAAAGTGGAGTGTGTTGTGGTGGAACTGTTACAGGTGTTGTGTTGTGCCCCCCCCCCCACCAACACACACACACATACATACATACACACACACACACACACACACACACACACACACACACACACACACACACACACACACACACACACACACACACACACACACATATATACATGCACACATACATACATACATACACAGCCCTCTTTACTTTTCCTGATTATCATTATAACACATTCCTGTTGCTCCTTTTCTTCCTTTCTCCTTTATCCACTGTTATCATTGTCATCCTTCATTTAATATTCATTTCCTCACCTCTTTACATTTTAATCTTTTTCCTTCCTTCTCTCCTCTACTTCTACTTCTCTCTTTTATTTCCCTTTACCCTTACACTCCTCGACTTTTTTCTTAATTCTCTACATCCTTCTCCCTCTCGCTACTTGTTCCTTCTCTTTCTCCTCCTCCTTCTCCTCCTCCTCCTCCTCCTCCTCCTCCTCCTTCTCCTCCTCCTCTTCCATCTTTCACCTTGACACACACACACCTCTTGACCTCTTCTCTCATCTCCTCATTTAACACACATTTCCTCTCGTATTCTTGTCTCCTCCCTTTACATTCTAGTGTATAACAGTATATAATATAATACAAAAATATACACTATATGATATTTGCAGCAAACTAACATATAAACAAACAAACACACAGATTAATAAATAGGTAGATAGACTGAAATATACACCCCACATAGATAGATAGATTTACACATGGATTTCTGGAAAGACAGATTGATAGAATGAAAAATAGATAATAAATATAAAAATAAATAAATACTACTAATAAATAAAAAATATATATAAAAATACTGCAAAGCATAATTGTTTGTATCCGGGTTGAGTTGCAGTGTGTCTCTCTTGCAACACACCTTCTCTTGTGACAGCTGCAGGCGCTTATATGTGTGTGTGTGTGTGTGTGTGTGTGTAAATATGAGAACGTCCGTGGGAGTAGTAACACTTTTATTGAGAAGAGGTGTGGTGCAATGAGTGATCAAACACACACACACACACACACACACACACACACACACACACACACACACACACACACACACACACACACACACACACACAGTTCCTTGATTATACAGTATTTTACATTTTTCGTGCGTGAAAGTGTTTTAGTCTAACAAAAAGGGGAAGAAAATAATAATATTGAAAAAACCCACTTGTGTGTAGTAAAGGACTGAGGGTGGAGCTGCCAAGAATATATATGATACAGTCAGGTACAAGATGTGTATGTCTTAAGGGACCCTGTGTTGTAGTCGGAAAATTGGAGGTAAACGAGTCCTTCAAATATTGGCTCGAAACACACACCTATATGGAAGGAGCTGGTTTCGTGGCATAGTCAGGAGGAATCAGAAGCCTCCAGTTCTCGTACACAATCACAGGGTCCTTAAGCCTAGGTCACACATTCCCGAACTGGAGTCCGAATGCATCCCGAAGTGACTTCGGGATGAATTCGGGCATGTTTAGAGAACTTTTTCAAGGTCAATTTTTCATCGGTATGTATTCGGTATGTATTCGGTATGCATTCGAAAGTGCGTTTCGAATGCATACCGAATACATACCGAAGTCATACCGAAGTCATTCCGAATCGAAACCGAAGTTTGAAATTCAAAATATAATGTGTTGTTTTCGTTCCGAAATCAAACCGAATACAAACCGAATACAAACAGATAACATACCGAATGCAAACCGAACCCCACCCGATTGCCAACCGAAGTCTGACCGATTGTATATATAATTGGTGTACACTATATTGTTACTATTATATTATATTATATTACTCTCTCTCTCTCTCTCTATCACTCTATTTATTTATTTATTCTGTGTGTGTGTATGAATGTATTATTCTCTGTGTGTGTGTGTATGTATGTATTATTCTCTGTGTGTGTGTATGTATTATTCTGTGTGTGTGTATGTATGTATTATTCTGTGTGTGTGTGTATGTATGTATAATTCTGTGTGTGTGTGTGTATGTATGTATTATTCTCTCTCTCTCTGTGTGTATGTATGTATAATTCTGTGTGTGTGTGTGTGTGTGTATGTATGTATTATTCTCTCTCTGTGTGTGTATGTATGTATAATTATCTGTGTATGTGTATGTATGTATTATTCTCTGTGTGTGTGTATGTATGTATTATTCTCTCTGTGTGTGTAAGTATGTATTATTATCTGTGTGTGTGTATGTATGTATGTATGTATTCTGTGTGTGTTTGTGTGTACGTGTGTGTATGTATGTATGTATGTATGTATGTATGTATGTATGTATGTATGTATGCATGTATGTATGTATATGTATGTGTATATGTGTGTATATGATGCTACTCCCCCTCTCTCCAACGGCCAAAATTCAAACCGAATACAAACCGAATGCAAACCGACTGCAAACAGATGCCATACCGAATGTTCCGAAGTATTCCCGAATAGTTTACGAATATATCCCGATCTCTCCCCGAATTTTTGCCCATTCCGAATTGGTTCCGAATGTTTCATGCAACACCAAACATTCGGGAAGCTTTCCGATTCAATCCCGAACTTTTGCAAATGGCCCCGAACCATTCCCGAACTCTTCCCGAACTATTCCCGAACACCCCGAATCATTGCCCGAATGCATCCCGAATACAAACCGAACACACTTCGGGATGCATTCGGACTCGAATTCGGGTATGTGTGACCCTAGTATTAATTAAAGAGAGGACATGATTTTGTTTGTTTGTTAAAAGAAGTGAAGGTTTTGATTCACTCCATACCATGCCAGAAAACAGTAAGGTTCTATACATTTAAGAGTGTGTGTGTGTGTGATAAAGTCGATGAATTGGTGGCTAGTGATTCCTCCAACTATTCTATACAACAACAACAACAACAACAACAACAACAACAACAACAACTATTCTATTACTATAACATGAACCAGAAACGATTAATATATATAAAAATAGGCAAGATTGTGATACGAGTTGAAGGATTTAATCAGTGGACTACAATAATTCACAGACAGAGGATTAGTCATAAAGGAGTGTGAGAAAACAGGGAACAACAGGTATAGATATACGGCAGCGACGGCGGCGGCGGGGCGGTGGTACTGCGGCGGCGGCGACGACGACGAAAAAAAAAATAAAAAAAAATAAAAAAAAAGTAATTAAAAATATAATAAAAAAAGTTAATTACAAAAAAAAAAAAAAAAAAATATTAAAAAAAAAAATATAGGATTAAAAAAAAAAAAAAAAAAACTAATTATTAAAAAACGACGGTAGCGGCAGTGGCGGCGGCGACGACGACGACGAAAAAATAAATAAATAAATAAAATAATTAAAAAAAAAAATTATTATTATTACAAAAAAACAAAAAAACATATATTATTAAAAAAAAAAAAAAAAAAAAATATTAAAAACGATGGCGGTGGCTGCGGGGCGACGGCAGGGCGGCGGCAGCGGGGCGGCGACGGCAGCGGGGTTGGCGGCAGCGACGGCGGCAGCGTCGGCGGCGGTGGCGGCGGCGGGGCGGCGACGGCGTAGGCGGCGGCGACGACGACGACGAAAAAAATAAAAATATTAATAATAAAAATAGAGTTAATTATTACAAAAAAAAATTAATTAATCAAAAAATATATATATACTAAAAAATATATATATATATTACTAAAACAAAAACAAAAAAACTAATTATTAAAAAACGACGGTGGCGGCGGGGCGATGGCGGCGGCGGCGGCAGCGGGGCGGGGGCGGCGGCGGCGGCGGCGGGGCGGCGGCGGCGGCGGCGGCGGCGGCGACGACGACGAAAAAAATTAATAAATCAAATAAAAAAAAATAATAATAATAATGAAAAAAAAAGTTAATCATTACAAAAAAAAAATAATTAATAAAAAAAAATATAAATATTATTAAAAAAAAAAAAAAAAACACTAATTATTAAATAACGACGGCGGCGACAATGGCGGCGGCGGCGGGGACGACGACGACGAAAATAAATAAATAATAATAATAAATAAAAAAATAATTAAAAAAAAAATAATAATTATTATTACAAAAACAAAACAAAAAAACACATATTATTAAAAAAAAAAAATCTAATTATTAAAAAACGACGGCGGTGGCGGCGGGGCGGCGGCAGGGCGGCGGCGGCGGGGCGGCGGCGGTTGCGGCGGGGCGGCGGTTGCGGCGGCGGGGCGGTGGCGTATGCGGCAGCGACGGCGGCAGCGGCGGCGGCGGCGGCGGGGCGGCGGCGGTGGGGCGGCGGCGGCGGGGCGGTGGCGGTGGCGTCGAAGATGACGACGATGAAAAAAAAAAAAAAAAAGTTAATTATTACTGGGAGAGGTAACGCTGACAACACTGCAGGGCTGGAGCCGGCTGTACGTCTTCCCTGAGGCGAGTGAAATCATCTGGTGTTAGCTACAGGATAAAAAAATATTAAAATGGTCTCAAAATTCGTTATCTCTCTACTTCATTATCCCTTTATTCCCGTCCACTTCACTTCGCTATATAGGGAGTAGAACAAAATATAATGTTTATCGGACACTACACACGAGTACAGTAAATGTCTCATCTCCTTTCTGCAACACGGATTAAATGGCATGTGTATATTTGCACTGTGCAATTTTACATCACCGTCAATGTTACAGGCAAATGATAAAGTGTCGATTCACTCCATTTCTGTCCATGATGTGGTGATGCATAAGGAGCGCAATTTCACACACCCCGTCAAAACTGCAATAAAATGATAAAGTGTTCACCCAATCCATCTCTTATATATATACTTGATAGATATACTTTTTTATTATGATTTTTTTTTGCTGTGGTGTTTTAATTCTCGCTTCGGTCGGTAGTCTAAAGATTCATATACAAGATTGATGGCATATATTATTTTTTTGTGTTGGGGTGAATAATTGAAATATCCTTTAATTAATAAAATCACCTTTATAGACTATACTAATAGAGACGAGAATGAATAATATAGTCATGAAGTCTCTGCATGTGGTGGTTATTTACAGAGTCATTTTGTAACACCATCATAATTGCAGGTAATAAATAATATACACAGTGTTTACATCGTCCGTCATAATAATCATGTTTTCACCATCCCTCACCTCGAGTCCCACACACACACACACACACACACACGCGCGCACACACACACACACACACACACACACCATCCAACAACAACAACATCACTTTAATAGGGAGAGTATATTTATTTTGCTACATTAGAGAGAGCACATTGATTCCTCCAAAGTTTACCACGAAACAAGACCCTATACGAACAAATAGAATGGTGATATGTTTGCTTGGAGGAATCAATTACTCCACCTTGTAATATACTTGCCCCTTTATTAATCGGTGTTGTTGTGGAGTTCGTTCCTAGTTTGTTTACACTGGCAATGGCATATTCGGTATAGCCTCCAGTTCGGTCCCGTGTCGGAATAATACACTACACATTTTAATATATACAAACCTCGGCTGCTCTGCTCTCCTCTGCTCTCTTCTGCTCTGGTGGACATTATACCATTAGCTTCTTTATGAGTTCTCTGTCTGTCTATACGTTTCATTCTTCCTTCATGGATGCTTGGGTTTTGTTTTTGTTTGTTTTCTATTCTGATCCACATTGTTTATTTTGTTCGTTTCTTTATAACGACTGAAGATGGCCACAACCACTATCACCGCCAGAGTAGCAAAAAAACAAAAGAAAAAACAATAATAAAACAAAAACAAAAATAAAAACTAAACAATAATAAAAACAAAAACAAACACAAACATAATAATAATAATAATAATAATACCTATACTTCAATACACTCATTAAAATCCTCATTACCTTTTACTCTCACTCGTGACCTCAAGTTAATATCCCCCGTCCCCTCTCTCTCCTATATTCCCTTCCCTCTTTCCTCCATCCAGCCTTCTCCAGCCTTCTCTCCCTCCCTCCCACCCACTCTGCCCATCATTCATACATTTCGTAACCAAATGTGCTTGTGTGTATGTGCCTAGGGAGTGCTTGGGTGGCGTGTGTGTGTGTGTGTGTGTGTTGACAGTTTGCGTCAGCGTGTGTGTAAATGAATGTGTAGGTGTGCATAAGTGTTAATGTACCCGTGATTGAGAAAACAGGGGTACGGTTGTGTGTGTGTGTGTGTGTGTGTGTGTGTGTGCGTGTGTGTGTGTATTTTCTAACGAAGAAAGACAGGAGTAAAAGAAGAGAAGAAGGAAGGGGAATAGCGAGGAAAGGAAGGGAAGATAGGCTATGAAGAAGAGGAGAAGGCAAGAAGGGAGTGAGGGAAGAGGTGGAGGCAGGGATGAGGGAGGGAAGAGATGGAGGAAGGGAGGAGGGAGGAGGGAGGGAAGAGGTGGAGGCAGTGAGGAGGGATGAGGGAGGGAAGAGGTGGAGGCAGGGAGGAGGGATGAGGGAGGGAAGAGATGGAGGAAGGGAGGAGGGAGGGAAGAGGTGGAGGCAGTGAGGAGGGAGGAGGGATGAGGGAGGGAAGAGGTGGAGGCAGGAAGGAGGGATGAGGGAGGGGTAGTATGTAAATAGGAAGGTGTCGCTCGAGCTGATTTAACTCTTGTGTGACGCAATCCACATGTACCCTTCCTCCCTTCCTCACACTCTTTCCATCTCCCTCTTTCTTACCTTCTCTCACACCCTTCCTCCTCCCTCACACTCTTTCCTTCCCTCCATCACTCTCTTTCTTTATTATTATTATTATTGTTATTATTATTCCCCTTTATCACACCCTTCCTCCTATCTCACACCTTTCCCTCCCTCACACTCTTACAAACTTCCCTCTTACACTCTTCCCTCCCTCCCCTCCATCCATCACCCTCTTCTCTCTTTTACCTCACATATCATCCCTCTCCTCCTTCTCCATCCATTCATTTATTTCCCATCATTACTTTTCTCTCCTTCCTCCTCTCTTTTCTCCCCATCCCTCTCGTCTTCTCTTTCTTAATTCCTTTCCTCCTCGTCTCTCAGTTAATTCTTTTCCTTTCCTCCCGAGTAGAAAAAAGTGGTGAGGATAAGTGATGACTGCATTAGTGGTGGTGATTGGCCATGGTGAAGAGAAGTGGTGATTAATGTTGATGAGAGAAGCAGGGTGGGTTCAATTTGTAGTGAAGATTATGGTGTTGATGTTGGTGGTGGTGGTGCTGGTGGAGGAAAGGGTAGTGGTGGTGTTTGTAAGAATGGATGTAATGATAATGGTAATGTTTTTGATGGTGTAGGTAGGTGATGACGGTAGTGGTAGTGGTGGTGTGTGTGATGTGATAGTGTAGAGAGGAAATGATAGTGATGGTGGATGTTGTGGTGTTGTTTGTGATAGTGGATGTAATGGTGGTGTTGTGATAGTGGTTGTAGTGGCAGTGGTAGTGTTTGTATTGTTTATAATAATGGATGTAATGGTGGGGGGGTGTTGTGATAGTGGATTTACGTAATGGTGCTTCAAGGATTAATGTCGCCCACGCATCCTCCTCTTAAAATAATATCAAACACTATTTCTCTTTCCACCACCACCACCAAGATAACCTTAAAGAGTAAACAAAAATTGAGAAAACATGTAAATAAAGTCCACAGAAAAAAAAAAATATATACAGAGAGAGAGAGGGTGAAGGAAGGAAGGAACGCAAACATTTTAATATTTACTAAACGTTCCCACCTTTCTATCAACATTTATTTCAAGTATTTTACAGGGAAAAGTAATCGTGTGTTAGTCTCTCTCTCTCTCTCTCTCATTCATTCTCTCTGTCTCTTCTCTCTCTCTCTCTCTCTCTCTCTCTCTCTCTCTCTCTCTCTCTCTCTCTCTCTTTCTCTCTCTCTCTCTCTCTCTCTCTCATTCATTCTCTCTGTCTCTTCTCTCTCTCTCTCTCTCTCATTCTCTTATTCATTCTCTCTCTCTGTCTCTCTCTCTCTCTCTCTCTCTCTCTCTCTCTCTCTGTTTTTTATCTTCTCTTGGTCTTATCTGCTGACTAATGACAAAAGTTTTTATTCGTGCAAGGTAAATCTCAAGACACACGGTTGGCAAAGATAAGTTGCTTGATTAAACTCGTGTAGTGATTTTTATTTTGTTTATATACTGATTATTCTGACCAACATGTTTACCATCACCACCACCACCACCACCACCACCACCATCACCACCATCACCACCACCACCATCACCACCACCACCAACACCACCATCACCACCATCATCATCACCAATTGTTATTCCACAGTTACACGAAGGCTTTCCAAACAGTCTCATCTTTTCTGTCTGCTGTCAATCTACTCCAGGCTACTCCCTTGAATCCCCTGATGCTATCTTACAACAAGAATCTCCGTTTGTCCTGCCCATGCTTCTCCTTCCACACACACACACACACACACACACACACACACACACACTAGGAAGGAATAAGAAGGGATGGACCGAGAACACCAACACTACCACACACGTCGACCCGCTGACACACAGGCTGTCATCCCAAACCATCATGAAGTCAACTCAGGGACAGACAGACAAGTATAGAATAGGGACACGCCTTGCCTTCGCCTCACCTCATGTATTTGTATATATATATACTGTATATATATATAAAAATATATTTATTCTTTAACCCAAATGATTTCAGTGTAGGGTACGTTTTCCTTCTACACTATGACGATGATGATGATGATGATGATGATGATGATGGTGATGGTGATGATGATGGTGATGTTCGTGGTGGTGATGTTGGTGATGGTGATGTTGGTGATGGTGATGTTGGTGATTTTGGTTTTGCATGTTTATTTGTAGAGGGAAAGACTCGCCCCTTCTTGGTAACACATAGAGGACCATTCATCATTAGGGGGAGGGATATGTGAATGGATTTCCAGCCCATGTGCAACTTATATGCATGGCTTACTTTGCAGTGTGTGTGTGTGTGTGTGTGTGTGTGTGTGTGTGTGTGTGTGTGTGTGTGTGTGTGTGTGTGTGTGTGTGTGTGTGTGTGTGTGTGTGTGTGTGTAATCATTTTTATTCACAGTGTGTTGTAAGGGACCATGTTAATATAAACCCCTTATGGTGGCGACGTCTTGCTTACTATCGTTCTTTTTTTTTATATATATATATATATGTGTGTGAAGTTCAAGTTCAGATGATTGTAAACACATGATGAACACAGAGGAGGGCGTTAACCTACAAACATTGGGTCAACACACTACTAATATTTCTTTTCTTTTCACAAACACCAGCAGACTGTTGTTGTTGTTGTTGTCATAGAAAAGCACCGATAAACAAAGAGAATGAACAGTGACTAGAGTCCATTATAATATTTTGAAGAACAGGACCTCTAACCATTACAGGAGGATACAGACAGGAAATAATATCCACGCTTTAAGTCCATTATGAGCTGGATAGGGTATGTAATTGGAAGAAGTTGAGTGACTATGATTCTATAAGAGTTTCATGTGTTTGTGTGTGTTAAAAGTCTGTTGTTTCTTCCTTCAGTCTACGACCCGGTGTCTATTTGCCGATGGAAACCACTACTGATATTAAAAGACGAATAAATAAATATATAATTTCCCTAAAAACATCTTACGTCTTGTGTAATGATCTTAAACTAACATCAGACTCTTTTAAATGACACAGGAAAAAAAAACCTGTTGTCAGGGGTAACGACTCGTAAGGTTGTATTAGTGGGGTTTATCCAAGAACTAATTTGTTCAGGGTTGCCTCCATAATTTATCGAGGAGGTGGTAAAGGATAGTGTGTTTTCATGTCTTCTCGTGTTTGTCAGAAATATTGGTTTTTGTTAGTTTAAAAAGGGTGGTGGTATCATAAATTTATTATTGTCTAAAGTAGCTCCTTAACAGTTTTGTACAATATATATTTTTTGTGTGTGGTTTATCGTAGATATAATGGGAAAACTTATTCCTATTTATTTTCAGAGTGGTTGAAGATTCATTTAAAAAAAACAAAGTCTAGATGGAAAGCTTCCCCTTCATATCACCAGGTCGACTATACAACAATGATGCAAAATCATTATTGATTGGAAGTGAACGTGAATGGAACACGAGGACATCTGTTAGGTGTGACAAGCCATGCACTTTCCAGCCACAGTCCCCTTCCCTGACCACACCCACAACACATTTCCACTGACACACAACCACGCCCCCCACCACTACTATTTCTTACGGGACCTCGAGTGTGTTGTAGTCAGGGAATAGGAGGCTGGCGAGTCCTTCAAACATTACCACGAAACACCCCCTATACTGTAGAAGCTTGTTTCGTGTAATAGTCATGGGGAATCAGAAGCCACCAAGTCTCATCCAGGTACTGAACTCATATCACATACCTACCTATTACTATACACTCCATGGTTATTACATATATCTAATACTACACTCTCTATACAACCCATATATCTACTGCCACACAGCCACACCCACTACATAATTCTACACACACACACAGGTACATTCATTGCACGTACCTACCTATTACTATACACCCACCATACATCACACGTATATATTGCTACACTATACAGATATCCCATATATTTTTAACTACATTTTCTGCACAAACACATTACTACTGTACTACTACTATTACTATTACTACCACTACTACTTCCAACACCACCACCACCACCACTACTACTACCATTACTACTACTACTACTACTACTACTACTTCCAACACCACCACCAATGCCACCACCACTACTACCACTACTACTGCCCCCACCAGAGTAACAAGAAATATAGGCTTGGTCAGTAATTTGCACTCACTTTATTAAGGCTATCGAAGCAATGTAACCTACGCATGGATACCCAAACAGGCACCTATAAGACGACAGGACTGACTACACAGAGACGAGTTGGTGTTGTGTTCCTGACGAGGGTGGTAAGGGAATCTATGCATGACATGACCTTAATTCCTGTCTGTCCCCCTGTCATGTCTAGTTCTTCCCCCTGTCCATGTCACCCCTGTCAGTTAAGGGGGAAGTTTGTGTTGGTAAATCTGGAGCAACTGAATCCACCAAACTATTCCAAGCAACAGGACACCATTATTTT
>JAWZYT010004676.1:0-18432 GCA_034508575.1 Petrolisthes manimaculis
AACAACAGCACGTGCGCACACAAGAGAGAGAGAGAAAGAGAGAGAGAGAGGGAGGGAGGGAGGGTGGAGATGTGAGGAAGATAAAGAACAATAAAAGAGAGAGAGTGAGAGAGAGAATAAGAAAGACAGACAGACAGATAGATAGAGAGAATAATAGTTAATCAGAATGAGAGAGAGAAAGAGAGAGTGTGAGTGAGTGAGTGAGAAAGAGAGTGAGTGAGTGTGTAAGAACAGCTTGTTGACTCTATCTATTACAAGAGCCTGTGTGTGTGTGCGTGTGTGTCTGTGTGTGTGTCTGTGTGTATGTATGTGTGTGTGTGTGTGTGTGTAGTCAAAAGTCCCATCATCTTTCCCGTGTATAATAATAATAATAACAATAATAATAATAATAATAATAATACAAATAATAAAGATTTCTTATGCTATAATAATTATAATAATAATAATAATAATAATAATAATATAATCCCTACGTGTCTCTTTTACAACAACAATAATAATAATAATAATACAAATAATAAAGATATCTTGTGCTATAATAATAATAATAATAATAATAATAATAATAATAATAATAATAATAATATAATCCCTTCGTGTCTCTTTACAATAATAATAATAATAATAAAGATTTCTTGTGTAACACTAATACTAATAATAATAATGTGTTTTTTTTGTTTTCAGATTCACTTTGGTCTTTGGTGGAGGGAAGCGAACAAATGTCTCACCTGACCACAGCATGTCCACCCAATCTGGTTAGTGTTTGGGGCAGGGATGGAGAGAGAGAGGGAGGGGTGGAGAGGTGGATGAAGATAGGGACGGGGGAGAGGGATAGAGAATGAGGATGGATGTATAGAGAGAGGGGAGGTGTGGATGAAGATAGGGAGGGGGAGAGGGATATAGAATGAGGATGGATGTATAGAGGGAGGGGAGAGAGATGAAAGGGATAGGGAGGGATAGAGACGTGGAGGGGTAGTGGTGTAGGGAGAGAGAGAGAGAGAGGGGGATGGAGGGAGGAAGAGAGTGATGAAAAGGGGGAGAGAAGGGAGAGAGAGAGAGAGTGAGTGAGAGAGAGAGAGAAGGGGTTTAAAACCAGGTGTTTACTGTAATATAAAAACAAGTCTCATTGCTATTTCTTTTCCTTCCCCTCACTCCCCTCCTTCCCTACCCTTCCCCTCACTCCTTCCTTTACCTTCCCCTTACTCTTCTTTCCTTCCTTCCCCTCATCCTCATTCCACCTTCCTTCCCTCACTCCCTTCCTTTCCCTTTCTCCTTCCCTCACCCTCCTTCCCTTCCCTTTCTCCTCCTTCCCCTCCTTTTCTTGTCCTTCCCTTTCTCCTTTCCCTTTTTCTGTTTCTCCTTCGCCTTAATTATTTTATCCTATTTCTCTTTTTTCCTCACGCATTTAGAGAGAGAGAGAGGAGAGAGAGAGAGAGACCATTCTTTTAGACATAGTAACCACACACACACACTTTCTATTTATGCACTCACTCTCACACACACACACACACACAATCAAACAAACTCCCCTCCCCCTCTCTCTCTCTCTCACACACACACACACACACACACACACACAAACTAACTCACTCCCTTTCCCTTCTTTCTCTCTTTCTTTCACACACAAACTCATCCCCTCTCTCTCACTCACATTCCCTCCCTTCCTACCCCCCTCTCTCTCTCTCTCTCTCTCACACACACACACAACAACAACAACAACAACAGCCTCACTATATATGTGTGTGTTTGTTTGTGTGTTTCAGGTGGAGTACTGGAGATGTGTTAACCACACCTTGAAAAGTAAGTAATCTAATCTAACCTAACCTAACCTAATCTAACCTAACCTAACGTCGCCTAATCCAATCCAACCTAACCTAACCTAACCTTAACTCAATTTCATCCAACATTAATATTTATCTATTTTTATTTATTTTTGTTATTTTATTTCATATACGTATATATTTATTTCCTTTTTTCTGTGTTTATTTATTCTATCTATTATACCTTTATTTTCTCTATCTTTATTTCTCATTTTGTATTGTATTATTTAATTTTATCTTTATTTCTTCATTTATTTTATCTCTATTAATATATCTTTATTTATATATATATATATATATATATATATATATATATATATATATATATATATATATATATATATATATATATATATATATATATATATATATATAATATATATATATATATTTTTTTTTTTTTTTTTTTTTTTTTTTTTTTTTTTTTTTTTGCTTCCACACCAGCTTAAGTATGTTGGTATGTACAAACACAATCCAATATCCACCAACACTTTCCTTTCCTTCCATCGTGCAAATAAATCAGTAACATATCAAACTATAATCATACAACAACAACTCCTAGTCTAACTGATGCTTTAACATTAAGTCCTACATTCCTGTAATTCTATTGTTATACTTTTATAACTGTACATAGAGTATTGTGTTGAGAGAGGAAGGGAGGGAGGAGGGGGGAGTGGTGGATGACAACTAATGTACAGACACAATCAAATATCCACCCACACTTTCCTTCCATCGTAGTAAATATCTTGGTAATAAAGAACAACACGTGTAGGATTTTGCACCACCTCATAATAATAATAATAATAATAATAATAATAATAATAATAATAATAATATCCACCCACACTTTCCTTCCATCGTAGTAAATATCTTGGTAATAAAGAACAACACGTGTATGATTTTGCACCACCTCATAATAATAATAATAATAATAATAATAATAATATCCACCGACACTTTCCTTCCATCGTACAAATAAATCAGTATCATATCAAACTATAATCTTACAACCAGGGTCCAGAGAATACAACACTATATACAGTACATGACATTTTTCTTTTGTAATGAGAATAAATTATGATTCCATGTATATTTATGTTATTAAATATCATAAACATACGTCATGATACATCCTCTGTGTGTGTGTGTGTATGTATAGCAAAATCTGTCGTCTGTGTGTGTGTGTGTGTAGGTGTGATAAATGAAATCCTTCTTTTGTGTGTGTGTGTGTGTGTGTGTTGATAAAATAATGTTCTTTTTCTGTGTGATACAAATACAATACTCTGTTCTCTTGTGTGTGTGTGTGTGAGAGAGAGAGAGAGAGAGAAAGAGAAATAAATAAAATAAAATGAATATATATAAAATAACCCCTTCTTTTCAGTCTCTGTGTGTGTGTTAGAGAGAGAGAGTGAGAGAAATAATATAAATAAAATAACCCCTTCTTTTCTACCTGTGTGTGTGTGTGTGTGTGTGAGAGAGAAATAAATAAAATAAATATATAAATAAAATAACCCCTTCTTTTCAATCTGTGTGTGTGTGAGAAATAAATAAAATAAATAAATAAATAAACTAACCCCTTCTTTTCAATCTGTCTGTGTGAGAGAGAAATAAATAAAATAAATAATATAAATAAAAATAACCCCTTCTTTTCTACCTGTGTGTGTGTGTGTACAGGTGTAAGTGAAGGTCGTGGTTGGTGGGGCAGACCTTGTTGTAGACTGGCAGTATCACCAGCTTGCCAACTCACCTGCCTTCGTCCCCACCAGCCTCCACAACTCGCCCCTCCATGCAGACCTTCACACGAGGTGGACTTTTTCGCTTGTGTCAGGAGAACAGAGGTTGGTTGGTTGGTTGAGACGAGTGTATTTTTATAAGTCAGTAGTTTGGTTTAATTAATGAGAACAGAGGTTGGTTGTTTGGTTGAGACGAGTGTATTTTTATAAGTCAGTAGTTTGGTTTAATTAATGAGAACAGAGGTTGGTTGTTTGGTTGAGACGAGTGTATTTTTATAAGTCAGTAGTTTGGTTTAATTAATGAGAACAGAGGTTGGTTGTTTGGTTGAGACGAGTGTATTTTTATAAGTCAGTAGTTTGGTTTAATTAATGAGAACAGAGGTTGGTTGTTTGGTTGGTTGGTTGAGACGAGTGTATTTTTATAAGTCAGTAGTTTGGTTTAATTAATGAGAACAGAGGTTGGTTGGTTGGTTAGTTTTGGTTGAGACGAGTGTATTTTTATAAGTCAGTAGTTTGGTTTAATTAAAGACCCTGTTGTGATTGTGTGTGAGAATTAATTTTGGTGTGTTTTGCTGATTTCTCCTGACTATGCCATCCACTAAACACACAAGCTCCTTCCATATATATAAAGTAGGTGTTGTGTGTGTGTGTGTATTTATGTGTGTTTCGTGGTGGCAATGTTTTGAAGGACTTGTTTATCTCTTATCTAAAATCCTGACTCGATCACAAGGTCCCTTAATATATTTTAGCGTTTGTGTTGTTTTTATGTGATGAATAGATAGAATATTTCACGTGTAGGTGAGTTTATTTATAATTATTTGTATTAGTGTTTGTATTAATTTTTAAGCGTTGGAGGTGAGGGGTAGGCGAGGGAAATGAGTGAGTGTAAAATTGCATGCATCGTGGCACAAACACATTTATTGATAGACTTACATTAGCTTCACACACACACACACTCTTCACACTACAATAGAATAAATAAAATAACACACACACACACACACCTAGACATATATAATCACACTACCCTTCCTTCCTTCTCTTGTTTCCCATTCTAGGCAGGTGCTGCTTGTTGTGCACGAACTCAGTCGTACAAGTGTCGTACTTCCTGTGAGGATCTCTTCGCAGCCCGCACGCCCACACGCCCACTCAGACGCAGGTTGGGGAGGGATTGCCACGCCCACGGTCATGTTGCTCGCTGCGCCCACGCCCTCACGCACACCACCCCCGCACACCGCCCCGAAAGAAGTGAGTGTGTGTTGGGAATGAAGGGAAGGGAAGAGGGAGGGAGGGAAATAAGAGAGAGATAAAGGAAGAGAGGGAGAGAGAGAGAGAGAGAAATGAAGGGAGAGAAAAATGGAGGGAGGGTTGGAGGGAAAGGAAAGAGAAATGAAGGGAGGGAGGGAGGGAGATGAGAGAGAAATGGAGGGAAAGAATGATTGAGGGAGGGAGAGAGGGAAATGGAGGGAAGAGAGAAAGGGACGGAAGGATGGAAGGAAAGAGAGAAAGGGACGGAAGGAGGGAGGAAGGAAAGGAAGAGATTGATGATTACGAGGTGTTTTTGCTTGTATGAAAAAGGTTAACATCTACCATACAACACTACCACCCTACCACACACACTACATACCCTCCCCCCATCTACCACCACACCATTTACAACACTCCCCCCTACCCCACCACCACACACTACTTCCCCTTTCCCCCCTTCCTCTCCCCACCACAACACACTCACTCCCCTCTCTTCTCCACCCTCCCCCTTCCTCTCCCTACCACAACACACTCACTCCTATCTTCCCCACCCCCTCCCCACCACACCACACTCACTCCTATCTTCCCCACCCCCTCCCCACCACACCACAACACACTCACTCCCTTCTCTTCCCCCCTCCCTCCACCTTCCTCTCCCAACCACAACACACTCACTCCCCTCTCTTCCCCCCTCCCACTTCCTCTCCCTACCACAACACACTCACTCCCTTCTCTTCCCCTCACCCCTCCTCCCCCTTCCTCAGACCTCCACTGCTGCACATCGTCCACTTCTGCGTCGTGTCGTAGTGCCTGTAGGAGCGGCCTCACGTCAGGGGCACCACAGCAGGACATACTAGACAAACTCGAACACGCCTGTGGACCCGTCAACCTCGCCGTCAGTACAAAGTTTGGTTGTTCTTGTTATTTTTTGTTACAGGCGTTTTGATTTTTTTTTTTTTTTTTTTTTTTTTTTTTTTTTTTTAAGATGTATCCTATTTTTTTTTTATAGTGTTAATGATATGGATGAATAATTTAATAGATTATTATTTATTTATTTTTCTTTATTGACTTGTATAGTTTTAGTCAATAATAATCACCATCCACATATGTGTAATTCAAAAACTATTTACTGTCTAATGTTTTCACCTTCACATTATGATATTAATGATGTTATTATATTAAGGAACCTGATTTTAAAAGATGCTACTTAACTTAAATATATATTATTATTATTATTTAAATATATATATAATTTTTTTTTTTTTTTTTTTTTTTTTTTTTTTTTTTTTTTAGTTGTAATGATGTTTTGTGTTTTCAGAGTGAGTTGTGGCAATGTCTGTTGAGGCAGAGTGAAGCCAGTGGAAACAATAACATGGCTCAGGTCAGTGTGTGTGAGAGAGAGAGAGAGTGTGTGTTAGTGTGTTAGAGATACAGATAGTGTGTGTATGTATATGTGAGCAAGTTAGTGTGAGTTAGTGTATGTGTGAGAGATTGTGTGTGTGTAAGTGAGTTAGTGTATTTGGGATAGATACTGTGTATATGTGAGTGTATGTATGAGATAGAAAGAGATAATGTATGTATATATATATACAATCTAACCTAACCTAACCTTACCATTACCTTCGTCAGATAGGTGATGGTCCTGAGTTGGGTGTAGATGCTGGTCGTGCAGGGTGTTGTAGCCGTGCAACATCGAGGGCGTGCGGTGAACTATGCTGGAGGGCGTACAGTAAGGCATGGGGAGGACGTGCTTGGGATGCCCTACACGCCTCCTGTCTCACACGCCCTGCGGAATCCAACCTGGCTGCCTGTCTTGGAGAAGCAGAGGCCCCTTGTCGAATGGGCTGCTCTGGTATCACCTTCTGTGCCTCCTTCGCCTCCTCCCCCACCACATTATTCCGTTCGTGTACATCCCACGCTGACACCGCCGCCAGAGAGGACCTACAGCTGTGGCAGGATAGTCTACGTCTAACTCTACCTGGTCTGCCTGCCACCTTACCCTTACTCAGTGTAACACATTGTTTACCTGAAGTGTGGAAGGCTGCTGTCTGTGCTCTTCATCTCAAACCTTGTCATCCTACATCACTCTCTTCAGCTCTGTGTTGGCAAGACTGTTTACATCTACTGTCCAGGTGGGTGGGTGGGTTGGTTGTTTGATTGGATGGTGTGTGTTGGTTAGTTGGATGTTTGTTTTGTTGGTTGGTTGGTTAGTTGATTGGTGAGTGTGTATGTTGTTGGTTTGTTTCTTTGTTTTGTTGGTTGGATGGTTGGTCTCTCACTCATTTACTTATTTACTCTTTCTTCCACTATCTCATTTACCCATTCTTCCATCTATCCACCCATTCATTCACTTATTCTTCCACCAAATTCACTCTTCCTTCCACCAAATTCACTCTTCCTTCCACTTACTCATACTTCCATCTACCCACTTACTCATTCGTTCTTTCACTCTTTTATTTATTCACTCGTTTCACTTACTCATTCATTCATTCTTCCACTCACTTATCTGTTCACTCTTTCTTCCATTAACTCACTCACTCACTCGCACACACACACACTCGTTCACTTATTTATTCTTCCATCAACTCACTCATTCATTTATTTATTCATGTATCCACCGACTCATTCACTACCTATCTCTCTCTCTCTGTCTGTCTCTCTCTCTCCTCTCTACCCTACTGTGAGTGAGTGTGTGTGAGTGAGATATAGTGAGAGAGAGAGAGTGTGTGTGAGTGAGATATAGTGAGAGAGAGAAAGAGAGAGAGAGAGAGAGTGAGAGTGAGGCACAGAAGCCCTACTAGTAACATATGTTTGTGTCACCCCAATAATATACAGCTTTATGTGTGTGTGTGTGTGTGTGTGTGTGTGTGTGTGTGTGTGTGTGTGTGCGTGCGTGCGTGCGTGTGTGTGTGTGTGTGTGTGTGTGTGTGTGTGTGTGTGTGTGTGTGTGTGTGTGTTTCGTGGCATCATTTAAAGGACTCGTTTACCTCTTATTTTTTTTTTTACTACATCACATGGTCCTTTAAGGGGGAAATTTTGTTGGTAAATCTGGAGCAACTGAATCCTCCAAACTATTCCAAGCAACAGAACACCATTACTATTGCTCTTCTGGTCCTGTTGTTTCCTGGCATACTTTGGAGGAATCAAGGCACTCCAATGTACCAAAAAAGAATTAAGGTATCAATGTATCTTAAAAATTGCAACCTTTCCAAACTTTCAAAAAAAAAAAAAAAAAAAAAAATTATAAATGAAACTTAATTATACAGAACTTGAAAGGAAGCCATTTTGTGTTTCAGGTGTGTTGTGGAGAGTGAGGGTGGGTTGACAGCAGGCCAGGTATGTGGGGAGCTGAGTCCCCCTCCTGGCAACCCCTGTGTGTCCCTGGCCCCCTTCCTAGACCCCCCACAACAATCAAAGGGAGGGATGTCAGTGTCTCCCCCCTACCACCATCACCACCACCAGTCTGAGCCCCCATGGCGTACCCCTACCTCCCCCTGCCGTGGTGCTCCCTGTCCCCCATCACACCTGTGTTCTGTTGCCCCTGAGTGTCCCCCTGGTGCCCCCTGCCGACCCTACACATGTACCCCTGCCTGTGTACTGGGGGAAGCATCTAGTGTATCTATACCAAGAGGAGCATTTCTTACACTACCACCAAGGTTAGTATATAGACATACATATACACACACACATACATTGAGGTATAGAAAAAAAACCATACATATATACACACACACATACACATACATACATATATACACACACACACAGTACTGATTAAAATGTTTCACTGTTGTCATTATAGATTATAATATAAATTAGGTTTATTTTCTCTTACACGATTAAACTAACATATTTCCCCACTTCCCTCGCCCCCCACCACTTTTCTCCCACTCTCCCCTTTCCCTCACCTCCTCCCCCTTCCTCTCCTACTCCCTCCTCACCCCCCCTACCTCTCCTACTCCCTCCTCACCCCCCCCTACCTCTCCTACTCCCTCCTCACCCCCTTCCTCTCCCCCCCCCTTTCCCCTCCACCACCCACTTCTCTTTGCATTACATATACAGGGGTGGTGATGGTAGTGGTTGTGGTCGTATATGTGTGTGTGGTCGTGGTGGTGTGATTGGGGAGTGTCGTGCTGCTCCTTGTCTACAACCAGCACCCTGTTGGCTAGGCACATCAAACTTCCGTGAGTAGTATACCTGTGTGTGTGTGTGTGTGTGTGTTTGTAGTAGTAGTAGTAGTTATTTTGTTTATATATGTGTGTGTTGTATTATATATGTATGTGTGTGTTGTATTATATATGTGTATGTTGTATTATATATGTATGTGTGTGTTATATCATATCATGTACGTGTATTCTTTAACTGTGTATACATATATGTGTGTGTCACTATACAAACAATAACATGGTGTTGTTGTTGTTGTCATTTGGTATCAGAACACGACACAGAGTTGATGGTTGGTTGTGACATCTGTGCCTGCCATGCTGGAGAACTCACCTGTCTCACACACACCTGTCCTGCCTCACACCTCACACCACCAACCAACCCAGGTGTGTCTATGTGTGTGTGTGTGTTAGAGGGAGGGAGAGAGGGAGAGTGTGTGTGTGTGTGCAGAAAGAACACTATATTACTTTTAAGGGGTGGGTGGGAATTAGGGGACAGGCTTTGGAGGGGTGCGGGAGTAGGGGGACAGGCTTGGGGTGGGAGTGGGGAGGGGGTAGAAAGCCTATCCTCTATTCCCGCACCCACCAAACCCCCCCCTCCCCCCAAAGCCTGTCCCCTACTCCCACACACCCTTAAATTAAATAACTTTAATTATGTTTTAAATAGAATATAATTAATTCTTTATTAGTTTACTTAATCTCTCTTTATTTAATTGACTTAAGAGACTTTAATATTCTGATAATTTATGCTTTTATAAGTATTAATTTATTTACCTACAGTCAGTCTGTCTAATTTTCTGATAATATTAATTAATGCATTTATTTAATGTATTTATTTATAAGTATTAATTTATTTACTTATAGTCTGTCTAGTTCTCTGATAACATATTAATTGAATTATATATTTATAATTCTTTCCTACTTTTTAAAATATATATATTTATAATTCCCACTTTTTAATGTAAATATTTATAATTATTTCCCACTTTTTAATGTAAATATTTACAATTCTTTGCTACTTTTTAAGGTAAATATTTATAATTCTTTCCAACTTTTTAATGTAAATATTTATAATTCTTCCCCACTTTTTAATGTATATATTTATAATTCTTTCCCACTTTTTAATGCAAATATATAATTCTTTCTTTGTGTAGGTTTGGCTGCAGGTTTAGTGTCCAAAGGTTTCCCTGGTTTTGGCGTCAGTGAGAATCAAGAGTCTAGCAGTGGTGGTGGTGTTGGTGTGTTTAGTGACAAGTTAACAGGACTGGTGGTGGTGGAGGGGTTGTTGCCGTGTGGGTGTGTGGCTCAGTGGTTGCCTGTGTGTGCTAATAATGGCAGGACCTTCCCATCGGAGTGCCTAGCAAGGTGAGTGTGTGTGTGTGTCAGTGAAAGAGTGAGTTAGTGTGTGGAATTATGATAAATCGTAAATAAATTGAATTGGTGTGTGAAAGTGATAAATTGTAAACAAACTTGAATTAGTGTGTGAAATAGTGATATATCGTAAATAAATTGAATTAGTTTGTGGAATTGTGATAAAATTGTAAACAAATTGAATTAGTGTTGAATTGTAACCTCTGTAATCTTTGGTGTTTAATGTTTACAGATGTGCTGGACTGACTGAGGGAGAATGGAGGGAAGGAGAGTGTGGTGGAGGAGGAGGGGGAGGAGAGAGGGTGTGTGAGGGTGTGAGGTGTGGTAGAGGGCGTGAGTGTGTTCCCCTTCCCTCCACCTGTCTCACCCTGCCCTCCACACCCTGCCCTCAACACACCTGTGGTAAGATAATGATGTGGTGGTTAATGATAATAATTCACTCCCAAACACCTGTGTATTGTTTGGTTGGTTGCTTTGTTTTGGTTGGTGTTATTGTTAGTTTGTTTTGTTTTTGTTCTCTCTCTCTCTCTCTCTCTCTCTCTCTCTCTCTCTCTCTCTCTCTCTCTCTCTCTCTCTCTCTCTCTCTCTCTCGTTCTCTCTCTCTCTCTCTCTTCATATTCATATTTTAGATCTTTTATACATACAATATTATATAAATCACACTGTTTATATTATTCATTATATATATTACTGTTATATTCACCCTCAACCCCTTTCAATCCTTTCCCTCCCTTCATACCCTCATCCCTCTTCTCCCATTCCTTTCTCATTCCCCTCCATACCCTCTCTTCCTTCCATTCCTTTCCCTTCCTCACCCTCTCCATTTCCATTCCCTCTCTTCCTTCCCTTCCTCCCCCTCTTCATTTCCATACCCTCTTTTCCTTCCCTTCCATACCCTCTCTTCCTTTCATTCCTCCTCCCCACCACCCTTACCCTCTCTCATCCATTCTTTTCCCTTCCATCCTTTTCTGAACAGTTGCTGTGGATGGTGAGTGTCGTGGTGAAGGGACAGTAACAGCGTGTGACAGTACAGGCAGACAATACTCTACACTGTGTAATCTGGTCAGAGCTGGGGCAACACTCGCCTACTTAGGACCCTGTAATGTAAGTATATTCCATTCGACTAGGTTTAAGTTAATTGAATTGAGTTGAGTTGCGATTGGGCTAGGTTAAGTTGGATTGGGTTAAGTTAAGTTGGGTTGAGGTAGATTATGTTGGGTTAGATTATGTTGGGTTGGGTTGTGTTGGGCTAGGTTAAGTTGTGTTGGGCTAGGTTAAGTTGTGTTGGGCTAGGTTAAGTTGTGTTGGGCTAGGTTAAGTTGGGTTGGGCTAGGTTAAGTTGTGTTGGGCTAGGTTAGGTTGTGTTGGGGTAGATTAAGTTGGGTTGGATTGGGTTATGTTGGGTTAGGCTGGGTTATGTTGGGTTAGGCTGGGTTAGGCTAGGTAAAGTTGGATTGAGTTGGGTTAGAGAGAGAGAGAGAGAAAGAGAAAGAGAGAGAGAGAGAGAGAGCTACACACACACACACACACACAGAAAGAGGGATGAGAGACGTGTGTTTGTTGACTCAGTGTTAGTGTTGTGTTGATAGTGATCTTTGTACCCCCACACTATCATCACTACCATCTACCATCCACTACTACTATCATCACTACCATCCACTACTACTACCACTATCATCACTACCATCCACTATCATCACTATTACTACTATTATAATCACAATCACTACTCCCATCCACTACCACCCACTACTACTATCATTACTACTACCACTATCATTCACTACCACTATCATTTACTATTACTACCACCACTACCCTCATTACCACAATCACTACCACTACTACCTACCATCACTACCACTACCCAACATTACTATTTGTGTGTGTGTGTGTGTGTCCTAGAAAGTGTGTGTGTGTGTGTGTGTGTGTTTATGTATGTGTAAGAAATTATGATGCCAAGATAATGTTTATTCTTCAGTTTGTATGAGTGACTGTGCTGGTGTGTGTGTGTGTTGCATATATGTATATTTAGTGTTAACTCTGTGTGTGTGTGTGTTTGTGTGTGTTATAAAATTATGTAGGTCTTATATGCATCTTTCCTCACTATTACTACTACTACTACTACTACTACTACTACTACTATTGCACTAGATTAACCACCAAGCACATTGCACAGTATATAATTTTACACACACACTTACATTTTTCCAGAGTCGTTGTTCTCCCACGGGTGTTGTGTGTGGGCGTGATGGGAGGACATGGGCGTCAGAGTGCCAGGCCCACGCCCACCGAGTGCCTGTAGACTACCGTGGTCCATGTAGGGGTGTGGGTGTGGGTATGGGTGTGGACAGGTGTGCTAATGTTACCTGTCCCAAACCTTCACATCAACAGTCAACGTAAGTGTGTGTTTGTGTGTGTCTGTTTGTTTGTGTGTGTTTGTGTGAGTGTTTATTTTTCTGTTTCTGTCTGTGTGTATGTTTCTATGTATTTCTTTATGTGTATATGTTTTTTTT
The DNA here is from genome assembly GCA_034508575.1 of Petrolisthes manimaculis. Classification (NCBI taxonomy): domain Eukaryota; kingdom Metazoa; phylum Arthropoda; class Malacostraca; order Decapoda; family Porcellanidae; genus Petrolisthes; species Petrolisthes manimaculis. The sequence goes on from JAWZYT010004676.1 coordinate 12,852, forward strand.
CTGTGCGTATGTGTGAGTGGATCTGTATATATGTATTTCTATATATATATATGTGTGTAATATTTACCACCTAACATAACATAACAATAATAACCAATAACCAACCCAGCCACACCTCTCTCTTCGTTCCATTGTCAGGTGTGTGGGTGTGGTGGATGAGCCTGGATGGTGTTGTGGTGGTGTGTGTGGTGGAGGAGTGAGGGTGGCGTGGTCAGTAAGGGCTGTAGAGGTGGCAGCTGTGGCTCTCCCTGCCCACCACGCCCTCACTGTACACGCCCTCCTTGATGCCTTCGCCAGGGAGGTCCAGGTACGTGTGTGTGTGTGTTCGTTCCTTCAATTTAAATAACGTTACCATCTTTTTTTTTTTTTCTTTTTTTTTTTGTGTTGAAATTAAATAACGCTACCATCCTGTGTTTTTTTGTGTGTGTGTTGAAATTAAATAACGTCACCATCTATTTTGTGTGTGTGTGTGTGTGTGTGTGTGTGTGTAACTTCATGCCATGAACTAAAAATAATGGTGATAAACTGTTTTTGCTGTATATATCTATCTACATATGTTTGTATATATGAAAAATGCAAACTTTATCAATGAACCTAACCTATAAAAAAAAATAAAAAAAAAAATAAAAAAAATAACGAACCCACATTTCTCTACACACTCATAAACAAATTTGCCAACACACATTCACTCACCATTTCATATACTCATATTTTAACATTTTAAATACATACACACACACACACCAACATTTCTTTCCACTTATAATACGACATTTTAAACACACACATTTCTTCACCATTTCTTTCGACTCACAATAAAACATTTTGAATACACACATACACTCACAAACACTTCTCTACATTCACAATATAACATTCTAAAAACATACATACACTCACCAACATTTATCTACATTCATAATATAACATTTTCAAAGCATACATACACTCACAAACACTTCTCTACATTCATAATATAACATTCTAAAAACACACATACACTCACAAACATTAATCTACATTCATAATAAAACATTTTCAAAACACACATACACTCACAAACACTTCTCTACATTCATAATACAACATTTTCAAACCACACATACACTCACAAACACTAATCTACATTCACAATACAACATTCTAAAAACACACATACACTCACCAACATTTATCTACATTCATAATATAACATTCTAAAAACACACATACCCTCACTATAATACACACATACACGCACCAACACTTATCTACATTCATAATACAACATTTTCAAAACATACATACACTCACCTCACCTCACATTATTCTTCTCTTCATTACAGGTGTCTGAATGTGGAGTGAGTGGACACATTACACTACACGGTCACCTCCTGGTTCTAATTACACCTATACCTACACCCACACCACCTCTCATAGCCGAGGCGTGTGTAGTGGAAGCTGAGAGACTGGTGGGCGTGGTGAGGGCCAGGTCACCACGCCTCATGGCCACACTACCTGCCTCTACACTTATACTAGCACTGCCAGCACATCAGAATAGTGCTGGAGTGAGTAGTGGTAGTGGTGGTGTTGTGGGTAGTGGTGGTGGGTTGGTGGGGTGGGGGTTGTTGTTGTTGGTGTGTGTGTATGTGTTTGTGTGTGTGTAAGTTTGGGGTTCCTTGCTGTGTATGTGTGTGTGTAAGTTTGGGGTTCCTTGTTCTGTGTGTGTGTATGTGTTGTGTGTGTGTAAGTTTGGTGGTTCCTTGCTCTGTGTGTGTGTGTGTGTCCTTTCTCTATAGTACGTTAATTAGGTTTAGTTTGTTTCATTATCTATGTCAATAATTTTATATACCTATATTGTTTTTTCTCTCTCTCTCTATCTCTCAGCGAACGAGGTATAAAGTTCCTAAATGTATACGGACATTATGTAGTATTTTCGTTAATGTTATTAGTTAATGTCATTAGTTAAAGTTTCAAACATAAAAGAGGGATTCGTGTGTGTATGTGTACTTTCGACTGTGACTGTATGTACGTTTTTATTGTGTGTGTACTTTTGACTGACTGTATGTACGTTTTTATTGTGTGTGTATGTGTGTGTCATCAGTTTGAAACTATGCAAACCTAAGACCATTTGTATTGTTAATTAAATTACTCTTACTTTAATAATTAGTTATAGTTGTAGTATAATACCTTTGTTAATTTATAATATATAAATTTTGTTTACTGAGGAATTATGACCTTTGAGTGCCATTATTGTTATTATGAACCAACCTGACCTGACCTAACTTATTTTAACCCAAAAAACCTAACCTGATACGACCTAACCTAACTATAGCCTGACCTAACCTAACTATAGCCTGACCTAACCTAACCTATTCTAACTCAACAAACTTAACCCAACCTGACCTGACCAAACCAAACCTAACTTAACCCAACCTGACCAAACCTAACTTAACCCAACCTGACCTAACTCAACCAAACCAAACCTGATATAACTTGTACCTATCCTAACCCAACCTCAAGGACCCTGTGATCGTGTATGAAAATTGGAGGCTTCTGATTCCTCCTAACTATACCACGAAACACACTCGTGGCAATATTTGAAGGACTCATTTGCTTACTACCTCCTCACTACATCACAGGGTATTTACTGGGTCATGGCAGTATTGGTGTGCAGTATGTATGTATGTATGTACAGTTGCCAAAAAAGGTATTGCGACAAATCTTGATGGAACTTTAACCCTAGTAATATCCACAACTATTACTTTGTATGGACTATAAGCATGTATTAACAGAAGGAAATATACATATCCTTCTTTAATACATACTTATAATCCCTACAAACAACTACTGTGGACATAAATATATTTAATGTATCAATAGTTGTCGCAATACCTTTTTTGGCAACTGTATGTATATGTAACTGTAGAATGAAGGTGTATGGATGGATGTTATTATTATTAGTTGTTGTTGTTGTTGTTTACGACAATAATAAGTTGTTTATTATGTTGTTATTCATGTGTATTGATACTTTTGTGACCTAGTTTATATATACACATACACGAATGAAATACACACACACATGAATGATATACATACACACACACACAGGAATGAAACACATACACACACAAACACGTACATAACACACACATATACACACATACATACCCAGTGATACATATCGTTAATACATATCCTTCTTGGTGCCATATAGTGTATTGTAAAGGTGAGGGTGGTGCTATAAAGACAATCAACCCAAAACAACAGGTAAACACACAGACAGACACAATCAAGTAAACACACACACACACACACACACACACAGACAATCAGTTAGACGTAAAGTTGGACAGACAGACACAGACAAATAATCAGACGAAAAGACAGACACAGACAAACAAACAATCGATTAACCACACGAAAAGGTAAACAGACACACATACAAACAAACATACATATAGTCAGGGATACAGAACGTGTATACTTCTATATGTGTGTATATGTACAGTTGATGGCATAAGTCGTGTTGTGTATCAAATTAAGTACATAATTATATATATACAGTGTGTATGAATGAAAAATAATACTAAATTTCACAGGCTCGTCAACTGAAAAAAATGGAAAAGTCAATTCATACAATCTCCTATGGATATTGTAAGTTCTGTGTTTGTGTGTGTGTGTATTTTGGTGTTAGTGTGTGATTTTTTTGTATGTGTGTGTGTGTAATTTTGTATGACGAATGTGCGTGTGTGTAATTTTATATGACGAATGTGTGTGTGTGTTTGATTATTATTATTATACTTTACGTTATCCTTCAAGAAGCACTGAATAAGACGACACAACTTTTGTCAACAACTGTACAGTACACAAAGTATGGCGCCCACGTCAACACTAATAATAATAATAATAATAATAATAATAATAATAATAATAAAATTTACTCTATGCTGTACTGTGTCCCTATTGTTATTATTATTATTATTTTTATTATTACCTCCAGGACTGATGAGATAAATTAAGAATGTTTATATATAATATGTAACATAATAAATAAAGATATTTTCATGTAATATTGTTATTTTATTGTTGTTGTTATCCCTTGTTTGTCTACTGCATGACACTTTTGGTACAGGGGGAGAGAGAATAAGAGAGAAAGTGAGAGAGAGAGAAAGAGTGAGTGAGTGAGTAAGGGAGAGTACCATAGTCTTATTACAGTATAGTATAAGTAGTGGTGGTCATAAATACACTTTTTTTTTTAGGTACCCATAATGGTCAATGTTATACTATAGATGTTTGGGTGATAATATCTTATACCTCCCTCTTACCTCTCTCTCTCCCTTATCATCTCTTTCACTCTCTCTTTCCTTTCCATACTCTACCATTCTCCTCTCTCTTTCATTATACTCTCCTCTCCCTTCCATACTCTCTCCCACTCCTCTCTTCTCCCTTATCCTACTCTCTCTCTCTCCATCTACCTACCCTCCTCTCCCCTCCCTTCCATACTCTCTCCTTTTCTCTCCCTCTCTCTTCCCGTCTTCTCTCTTCCCATCCATCATCCTCTCCCTTCCCTTCTTTCTTTCTTTCTCTCTCTCTCATATATAGTGTGTGTGTGCATGTTATGTATGTATATAAGTGTATGTGTGTGTGTATGTATATATGTGAATGTGTATGTATATATGTGAATGTGGATGGGTGTGTGTATGTATATATGTGTATGTGTGAATGTGTATATGTGTATGTGTGTGTGTATGTGTATGTGTGTTATCCTGGGTTTATGACACTGGTTGACACTTGGCTAAGATTTATGGTGTAGTGTCGGGTGATGGTGGGAGGGGGAGGGGGGGGAGGCAGGGAGGGGTAATGTTGGGGGGGAGAGGGTAGGGGTGAGGGGGATGGAGGGAGTGATGGTATTAGGGGGGATGGAGGGGAGGGGGTGTTGTGTTGGGGGAGGGGGGTGGAGAGGAAAAACAACAACAACTGCAACAAACAACAACACAGAATTTGATGAATTTGGAAGACTACACACACACACACTCACACACACACACACACTCACACTCACACACACACATACACATACACACACACACACACACACACACATACACACACACACAAATTACCAACCACAGAATGTCAGCTAAATGTTATTATTATATATATCTTGGGTTTCAGTATAACGGAATGGTAAAAAAAAATGAGAGAGAGGGGGAAAGAGAGAGAGAGAAAAGGAGGGAGGGAGGGTATAGGAGAGAGAGGGGGGAGGGGAAAGAGGGGGGGGAGGGGAAAGGAGAGAGAGAGGGGGAGGGGAAAGGAGAGAGAGAGGGGGAGGAGGGGAAAGGAGGGAGAGAGAGGGGGGGAAACGAGGGAGGAGGGGTAGTAGAGAGAGAGGGGTGGGTGGGGTAGGAGGGAAAAGAATGTGAAAATAAATAAAAAGAGAGAGAGGGGGAATGGTCGAGGGAGGGAGAGAGAGGGGGAAGGGGGGGAGAGGTAGGGAAGATATTTGAGAAGGGAGTGAGGGAGAGAGATGTATGTATGTATGGGAAGAAATTGGTAAGCAGAGACAAGTGGGAAAAAATGAGAGATAAATAAATTGTGT
>JAWZYT010004677.1:0-35000 GCA_034508575.1 Petrolisthes manimaculis
TTTACGAACACACGGCGGAAGGGAAGGGAAGGGAGGGAAGGGAAGGGAGGGGAACGAAAAAAAAAATAATAGCGAGATTTGTACAATAATTATAATGATTTGGTGCGTGTGTTTTTTTTCTTTGCCCTGTATTTTTTTTTATTACATTTTTTTTTTTTTTTTTTTTTTTTCGGATATCACTTGCAATCATGGACGAAGCTTGACAATTAATTTATCCTTTGAAATGAATGTTTATATTTTTGACTCGCTTAATATTTTTTTCCATTTCAACCCCACATTTTATTTTATTTCAAGCTTGAATCGAATACTCTTTGCGGATAGTAGAAAATGTACATACACAGAAAAAAATATATATAATGTACAACCAGTGGCCTCCAGAGAAATTGTTCCCCCTCTCAAATTTCACTACCTTAGAAGGGGTCCATTTTCAGTATAATAATATCAAAGTATTATAAAACTATTCAACTAAAAGGTTCTACTAACAATCTATTTTTTTTTTTTTTTTTTTTTTTTTTTTTTTTTTTTTCACAGGCTGTTCAGGGTTGTCATATGTAGCAGTGAAGTGTGTGAGTGAGATGTTGTACTATAGTATATACACCGCCATAATAATCTGAGTAAATACACTTGACAGTCTCACGGTCAGTGCTGAACACGGTGACATCCATGTTTGAAACGAAATACTTTGTCATGATTAGTCCTAGCCATATATAGTTACTCACTCACTCACTCACTCACCTCCACGTCAGCAGAAGTGGAAGTGGAAATAGAAACAATGAAAAACAGCAAATATTTATATGCACACTCGATATTTACCTGCGTTGATGAATAATGAAAGGTTAATATTATTGTATAAAATTGTGGTGTGCACATACATAGAGGAACTACAGCTCAATACGGTAGGTCATATTTCGAAAGAGGCTTTAACACTTGGCAAACACCGGTACCTTTAATTATGCTGGTGGTTGTGCAGTGAAAACATTTCGCACCTCCACACTCACAGCCACGTTAGGCTAACCTAATTACACATTGCGTACAGTATTCTCCTCATTAAGGCTAAATTATCATACAGTACACAAGTAATTCCGAGAAAGGTTTTGGGTAAATAGGAGTAAAAATGTTTAGCTCGTCCTGCAATTTTTTCCCAGCGCACTGCACTATCCAGCCAACCAGCCAGCCAGCCAACCAGCCAGCCAGCCAGCCAGCCAGCCAGCCAGCCAACCACCGAGTCCTGCTGCCCTGCCCTGCCCTGCCCCCTATATGTAGCAGTATCCCCTTCTCTCTTGCCCAGACCTGACCATTACCTCGTATTCTCAACTTTTTACGCCCGAATATCATGTGTTCTGCCTTTTTTGGAGTGCATTATTTATTCCCTTGCCTGGCTGGTGTCACTGGGGATGGTTATGGCTGGTGAAGTGACTGCCCCACCAGAAATAAGAGAGTCCCTGCTGGCCCATGTTGACCACCAGAGGGAAACGAGTCTATCTGGTCACACTTATATTTCAATTTGCCGCCAATTTTACATCTTTGGGCCGAACACTGCTTTAATACTTCGACGTTAGGAAGGTAAAGCTAAAATCAAAGAGTCTTATTTATATATATTAAGGAAATGCTGGAGATTACAAACTCTTCATGAAAAATATATCTGGAATGAGACAAACCTATAGATAAAGAATGAAATGGTGAAGTTCTAGTGAAATTCTGAAGGGAGGAAGGGAAAAGGGAAGCGAGAGATATACAGTGAAACGGATGGGAAGAGAGAAGAGATAGAAAATAAAAATAAGAGGATGGAGACATGAATGATACAAGTGAAGGGGAGACGAGAAAATCCGAGAGGAAAGAAAGGAAGGGGAGAGGATTAGAGAGGGAAAGTGGAGAAGAGAGAATGGGAGAGGAGAATGGGAGAGGAGAACGGGTGTCTGGGAAAATATAATAACAATAAAAAAACATAGAACGACAATGAAAGAAGATGGATGAGAACAAGGAGAAATGGAACTGGAAAATATAGTATGGCTTGAAAGGAAAGAAATATATAAGGGAATATAAAAAACTTAAACAGTAAAGTATTGAGAATCGTGGAAGGAAAAATTGGAAATGCAAGGTTAAAATAAAAGTAATTCTGAATAAATTATTGTTGGTCATAAAAATAATGGTAGTCTAATACAATATATTGATAATTATAATGATCATGATTATCATAATTATTAAATTTATTATGATTTTTATTATTATAATTATTATTATTATTGTAATTATTATTGTAATTATTATTATGATAATAATAATTATTATTAATATTTATATTATTTTTATTATTAACAGCATTTCTATCATTATTATTGGTACAAGAACAAATAAAATAAGAGTAGAAAAAAGAGAAAGAAAGATGAAGAAGAAATAGGAGAACCGAAAAAACAAGAAGTGAGGGAGAAGAAGAAAGGTATGAAGGAGAAGAAGGTGAAAGGAAACACGAGGAGAGAACAGCAAAACACACCAAACAACAAACAAGAAGAAGAGTAAAAGTTTAAGGTAGAGAAAACTAAGGAAGGAACAAGGAGGTGCGAGAGAAAAGGTGAGATAAAGGAGGGAGGGAGAAGGGAAGGAGGGAGAGAAGGGAAGGTGGGAGAGAAAGTAGGTAGGTGAAGGGGAGAGGGGAAGAGAGAAAATAGACGGACGGCAGGAAAGAGAGCAAGAAGAAATGGAAAATATAAGTATCAGGAAGTAAAAAGAAAGAGGTAAATGGAAGAGAAGGAAAGAAAATATGAAAGTAAGATAAGGAGAGGAGAGAGGGTTGATGGGAAAGAGAAAGAAAGAGAAAGAGAGATGGGGTACAGAAAAGAAAAAAATATAGGAAGGATGATCAATGGAAAAGGAAATTTGGGGAAAAGGGGAGGTTGGAAAGAAGAGTATACAGAGATGGATAAAGAGGGGAAAGGGAGGAAAGAACAAGAGGAGATTCAGAGAGGGAGAGAAGAACTATAGGTAGGTGGGTGGAAATGGTTGAATGAAAGAGGAAGAGAGAGGAAAAATGGGGAGAAATGAATTGTAGAGGAGGTAAATAAAGCACTTCATAAGAAACAAAGAGAGAGAGAGAGAGAGAGAGAGAGAGAGAGAGAGAGAGAGAGAGAGAGAGAGAGAGAGAGAGAGAGAGAGAGAGAGAGAGAGAGAGAGAGAGATCTAGGAGGGCATTAGGAACACAAGTTTGGGAAAGAAATGAAGTAGACTGGTCAGAGAGAGAGAAAAAAATCATGATGGAAGAGAGAAGGGAAGAGAAGGAAACAAAACTGGAAGAGATAAACACGAGGCAAGAAGAGAAGGAAGGGGGGAGGGAAAGGAGGGAAACGAAACTGGTGAAGGAAGGAAGAAAAGAGTGAAAAACATAAGGGAAGGAGGGAGGGAAGTGAGACAAAAACATGAGAAAAGGGGATGGAAGGGAGGTAAAAAACATGAGGAAAGGGTGGTGGGAAAGGAAGGAAACGAAACTGGTGAGGGAAGGAGAGAAAGGAGTGAAAAACATGAAGGAAGGAGGGAGGGAAGTGAGGGAAAAACACGAGAGAAGAGGGGAGGGAAGTGAGGAAACGAAACTGCTTGGGAAGGAAGGTAGAGTAAAGGAAAAAAAACAACAAAGTGAATGAGGGTGGGGAGAGCAACATACGAGGAGAGGGAGAGCAGAAATAAAGAGAAAATTCACACCAAGGAAAGGAAACGAAAGAGAGAAAATTACTGAGGAACAGAACAAAAAACAGAAAATCACTGGAATGAGAGGGAAGGAAGAATATATAATAACTGAGTGTGGGGAGGAATTTAAACGAATGAGGGAGAGAGGCCGAGAGAAGACAAACACACGAGAAAGAAAGGAAAACAGGCATAGGAGAAAGGGGAGGAGATAGTGTGAAGAAGGGAGATAAAGAGACAGGGGATGGGGAGAAGGGAAGGAAGCAAGAACGAGGGGTAGTAGGAGGAAGGGAGGAAGGGATACAGGGAAGGGAAAGGGGGAGAAAGAATGGGAAGAGGGAGAGAGGAGGATGGGTAAAGTGACAGGAAATGAGAATGAGGTAGGTAGGTAGGTAGGTGGGTAAGGAAGGAAGGGAGAATATAGGGAAAAGGGAGAGTGGCTAAGAGAAATGGAAGGGGAGAAAAAGAAAGGATAGGGAGGAGGGAGGGAGTGAGAGTGAGGCTGGAGAGAGAGATAAGGGAGGGATCTACAAGGAGGATATGACAGCCAGGAAAGAGCTCACCCCAGTCTTACTACTCCATGTATAGTCACAGTCAAAAAGTCCTCTTCTCAATCTTAGGGTGGTGGGCCTTTATTTAGATATTCCGAGTGACACCAACAGACAAAACTCACTTCACCACGAGTTACAATATCTTGGAGTACATGGTTATTTAGAGGAAGAGACCACTACGTCACTTCCAAAGCTAATATTTTACCATCGGACTATAGTGAAGGTGACACGACTCTGGTTACGACAGTTACTATATCCCACGAGTCTCTACCATACTTCCAGTCTTGTGTTGGTCCGTGTGTCTGTGGAAAAGTTTGTTTGTGACAGAAATATTTTGTAACCGAACGTGTGCGTTTATTAATACACTGGCTGGAATGTTGAAATTTAGTTCACATAACAGTGGGCCGCATCACTGGGCATATATCTTAATTAATGCCCCATTACAAGAATTCTCCACCATTATATTATTAAGGATACCACCATCTGTTGTCACCAAAATACATTGCTATAGAATCCTTCCATCTGTGTAACAATGGAAACACACTTACGTCACAACTATTGGCCATTAGGGTTAGGGTTATAAGGGTTAGATCCATTTGTGGGATACCTTACTCACTTTCCTGAACCGTATAGTGAGGTGTGTAGTGTACTAGTCTGTGTCCGGGTATAACTTGGAGGAATGAAAATACTCCACGCCGAGCAAAGAAAACCACTTCCCTTATCATAAGTCTTGGTGCATCTTTTCATTACTCTACTTTCATCCTTATTCTCCTCCAGGGCGACATAGACAATAGGTTTTCTGTGTCGCCGTGATTAAAGGCTCGCCAGATAGTGTAAAGGAAGAACAATGACATTACAAGGATTCGACCCCTCCAGTGATGCCTTAAAATGGTCGGAAATGAGAAGAAGAAGAAGAAGAAGAAGAAGACGAAGAAGAAGAAGACGAAGAAGAAGAAGACGAAGAAGAAGAAGAAGAAGAACGGTGTATTGTGTAGGATGCAAAGAGATCTGGACAGGCCTAAGATGATATCACGTAACAATAATATTATAAAGAGCAAGGATATAGTCTTGTACACACTCTCTCTCTCTCTCTCTCTCTCTCTCTCTCTCTCTCTCTCTCTCTCTCTCCTAGGGATGAAGGATTTCAAGGAGAGAGTTGGAATCCTTGGAGTTAAAAGTCAGTGAGAAGGTGATTTAGGAGGTGTTTTGTGACCTCCCTCCATCATCTCACCTCGGACAGAGAGATAGAGTAAGAGAAGAGAGATCATACTTACAAATAAAATAAAAATATACGCAATAAAAATCAACCAAATACAAACAAACAGCTATACAGATGCACAAACCAGTGAAAATAATAAGAAAACACACACACAGTCATGTAAACAGAAATAAACAGAAATAGGTAAGTGTAAGAAACTAATGACGGGTAAACAAACGTAGAGGGATATATGCAAACCACACGAGACAGAGGAAGAATAATATGTAAACAGGAATTAGAATAAAAAGTGTGTTCAAAAGTTTGTTTACATTTTTCACCCGGTAATAAACGCGGGAAAGCTGACACACGGATAACGATATATACAATTATAAACAGGCCCACAAGGAAAGAGAGGCCTACACGGAGAGGTAAAACAATGGCGTACTGTACTCTGAATCCCAACACAAACTTTTGTCAAGGCTGTATATATGACCAAGCCGTGGATGATCCGTAAAAGAGATGGAAAAAAAATGAATTAGTCTGAGTCCTAAGGGAACAGTCACTTACATTTCACTCTCATTCTTAATTTAACACTGTAAAGTAAAGTATATACAAAATAATATACGTATAATAATCCTGGATACAAAGTCACATTCGGATCTTTCCTAAAATCTGATATGTTCTTGCGAGTCACCTTTGATGAAAATTAATATATATAATATTCAAACATAACTTTTGGCATAATCCTGCTACTTAACGGGCAGACTGACACACAAATAAGACAGACAAACACACAAAGAAAAGAACAAACAAACAAACCTAAACCATCAATTAACCTCCTTGGTAGAGGCATATACAACACTAACTTCGCTCGGATTTAAATAACATTGATAGCAATAATGAAATAATGATCCATAACAATATACTCTCTGTTTTATAAAGTCCCAATAACATTCAGCTGACATTGACATACTGGAAGTGTGTACTTACCTCTGATTACGGTGTCAATACTTCCGGGTAGAAGATGTTGGTTGTTTTAGCCTCTGACACATGGAAGTAAATGTGTTGTGGTGATCCGACTCTTGACCAGCCGACACATAGAGTTGGCCGTGGGAGAAGCATATACAGTCCAAACTTACACCTCTAGTTGTAAAGTCATGGTCTAATGTACTGCAACCTGGTGAATAAAAGCGAGCTATTTGAGTTAATTTTATGAACCAAAATTGCACACACCAACAGCTATAGTTTCGGATCATTTTTCGAAGCCATCTCATTGGAAGGTGTTGCAGTACATTAGACCATGACTTTAAGTGACTGACCCTGCATGTGTTTTGTTGATGTTCATTACAAAGCTGACTCCAACAAACTTACACCTACAGTTTTAAGTGACTGATGGTCATTGTAAAACTGACTCCAACAGGGAACTGCAGCAGCTTAAACTAAAATGGAATGTCTGATGGAATAGTTGGGTTCATTTAGGAAGGCTTAAGGACCCTGGGATGTAGTCAGAAAATTGGAGTTAAACGAGTCCTTCAAATATTGCCACGAAACACCACCTATGGGGAGAGAGCTTGTTTCGTGGCATAGTCAGGAGGAATCAGACTCCTCTAATTTTCATACACGATCACAGGGTCCTTAAGAGCATTTTACTCATTATGCTCATTTAAGATGACGTCTGAGCACAATACCAAGCCCATGTTCTTCTTTGGGTAATAATACACCTTTGTGGCAAGTTTCAGATCATTCCGTCCACCAGTATTCACGGCCATAACCGGACAAACAGACACACACACCCACAGACGGACAAACGAAACTCTACTTTCTATACGTCTTTTCAGCTTGAAGGCCCGAGACTGACTGAAGTTTCAAATAGCCTTTTGCCTTTTTCCGTTCGAGCTGTACATTTGGTGAGCGTTTTTAGCGGCTCGAACAGAACAAATAGGTTCGAGCTTCTGTTCGAGCGCTATATTTGACGCGAGATTTTAGCAGCTCGAACGGATAAATTATGTTCGAGCCCTTCTTTATGTTTTTACAGATAAATAAAATGTTTGACATTTTAACGTAATTTTTACTTCAAGTTACGTCATGTTACGTCATAAAAAACTTTGCCTGGTGATGGTGATTCAGAATATATATGTGTTTTGGATGTAGGTGTAACCGTTTTGGAGTTATAAGCGGACAAACAGAGACGGTTTGCCATTTATGATATAGATAATGAAAAAGATGGTACAATATAATGATGACAGATGAAAATATACAATAAGAAAAGAGAAGTTGGACGATTAACACACACATACACACACATACACACACACACACACACACAAATAAGCAAGGTTGGCTAAGCTGAAGAATGGCTGTGGTGTTCCTTGTGATCTTGTGTTTTGAGCCGCTAAATCAAGTTCTTACGTCAGTAAACCCACACACACACACACACACACACACACATACTCACACACACGCACTCACACACACACACACGCACACACACACTCACACACACACTCACACACACCATAAAAGTATCTTCTGCTGCCACATAAGACTACATACTGATTACCTTACTCATTCATATAAACTCATTCACACATACGCTAGCTTCCAGTCTCCCACACATATTCTCTCTCTCTCTCTCTCTCTCTCTCTCTCTCTCTCTCTCTCTCTCTCACGTCGCCTGTCACACTAACCTAACATAAACGTCAGGGAAGCTTCTCAATTTTTGGAGCTAACTCTGCCAACCAGGCCCAGTGGACCTCGCCTGGGGAGTGGAGGCAGAGAGGAGACTGAGGCTAGCAAAGAGAGGAAGGGAGGAGGGAAGAGGAGAGGGAGACAGAATGGGAGGAGGGGAGAGGAGAGGGAGACAGAATGGGAGGAGGGAAGAGGAGAGGGAGACAGAATGGGAGGAGGGAAGAGGAGAGGGAGACAGAATGGGAGGAGGGAAGAGGAGAGGGAGACAGAATGGGTGGGAGGGAGGTGGCCAGCAGGGAGAGTGGGGGAGAAGCTTGGGAGAGAGGACGGGCTGACGAGAGAGAAGGGGGAGATGGGGGAGTGAGAGGAGGGAGAGAGGGAAGGAGGAAACGACGGTACAAACGAGGTAAAAGTGTAGCAGCACCACCGGATAGGCGCCCACTCGACGAACCCAAGCTGAAGTGTTGTTGTATCAGGTATATATTATAGGGTACGGGAAGGAGGAGGTGTTCATAGCAGTGATTCAGGAGGTAATGGAAGGGTGTGGGAGGGATTGATGTTGTTAATGGGAAAGGTGAGGGATTGATTGTAGAATGTAATGGGAAAGGTGAGGGAGGGAGCGTAAATGGTATGGTAGAGGTGTAGTGATGGTAGAAATTATATTGAAATTATTTAATAAGGCGAGTATTAATGAGAGAAAAAGACTGAACGAGAATAGGTGAAGAGAGACGGGAAACAAACTCATGATGAAATTAAGTATGAAAAAGAATCCTGAGGAATGTAAATATAAGGGTGATATTATCATATATATATATATATATATATATATATATATATATATATATATATATATATATATATATATATATATATATATATATATATATATATATATATATATATATATATATATATACTGTATGTTGGTGGTAGTAAAATGGTGAATAATTAGATTTAAATAGAAAGACAAAAAGACCAATTTTTGTTTTATGGGAAAGGGAGTTATAAGTTGATACTCCGTAGTTGGAGCCACATATTACATTCAGTATTCGTGGTGGTGTTGTTGTAAGGTAGTAACGGAAAAAGTCAGGTCTGATGAAATGAAAATGATAATTACAAGTTTTGAGAGGACGGGAGGAAAGAGATATACCTTTTTTCTGTGTCTATAAGAGATATTGGTTGTAGAACTGTCACTACTGAAAAAATAAGAGAAAAACACTTGTCATTTCAAACTGATCATAATGCGAGTGTTGGATACAAATATAAAATACATATATAATAAACTTTCTCACCTAAATGACGACAGGCATCTATTTAGTTTTACATACATATAGGTAACCAAATATCTCTTAATTGTTGTTAATTATGCTGATGTCTCCTTCCATACCCCCCTACGAGAGAGAGAGAGAGAGAGAGAGAGAGAGAGAGAGAGAGAGAGAGAGAGAGAGAGAGAGAGAGTGAGAGAGAGAGAGAGGTGAGGAAGAGATGGTACGATAGCCGATCTAGTGTACATTTGCCGCCGACTGTACAGTTCTTCGTGTCTAAAAATACATCTAATCCTTCAATTAAATCGTAAAGCTTTATCGAGTCAAAGCATTTTATATAGAACCATGCGTCACAGAAACGGACTATTATTTACAAAGTTATTGACACTATATCATTTTTTCATCATTAAATAATTCTTGCTTCAATATATCACAATGAATCTCAGGATGCTTCACATATCTCACCTCTCTATGCTGTGTGTGTGACCAATGAATGTGAAGCGACACACAGACAGACGCCACAATATGTCTAGTAGAGGGTGTAGAGAGTGGAAGAGTAGTGGAGGAGGGGAAGGGAATTTTGTAGGTCTGCTTAATTAAAAATTCACCAAACCCTGACACACACACACACACACACACACACACACACACACTCACAGTTACCAGACATGTGGCATCATCCTGTCACTTCCCATTCAGTCGTCACACACACAAAGATTCCAGAGGAGAATAATGTGGTAAATCACGTGACTGTAATTTACGTTTACAAGGTGTCATCACCGATACATAAAAAGCAACTCACTCCGTGTTGTTGAACAATAGAAATTTTAATTAGTCTGATCTACGATTCTTTTTCTTAAGAAACTGCGGCGAGTGTTTGGGGAAAAGTAATTCAAAAAGCGAGTAAATATTTTTCCAGAAGCTATAATCACAGTTTATTTTATGAACACTCACAATCCACAATCCCTGGCCCATCTGAGTCGAAGCCCCGAGATATTCATGCTGATGATAAGTGACTGTGCGCACTTACCTGCAACCATACTGCAACTTGTAAATATTATAATGTATGTCAATTATTTATCTAAAGTCGTATTACTTAATAGAAAGGAAAATGATTCGTATCTGGCAGGATAAAAACAAAACAAAAAACTCACTATAGTTTGTATTGCAGTAGCTGACGATGTAGCCTAATATTGAAGCAGTTATCAGTTGGTTGTAACTGAGTGAGTGAGTGAGTGAGTGAGTGGCTGATGAATGAGTCCTTCTTTACCCCTGACTTGAGTGGCGAGCTTCGTGGATCAATAACTATTAAGTTTATCAATATCGGTTGTCAACATTTACTGTCAGCTACTGGGGACGATAAATAGTTTACATTCCAACAACATACTACATTCCAGTGAAACATCCCAGTTCGATGCACTTCCCGGGAGAAATCTAGAGAAGTGATGGTGAGAGAGAAGGGGAACAAACACAATGGAGGTGAGGACTGAGAAGGAACACACACACACACACACACACATATATATACACAGGAGGTTGGCGCGTAATATTTCCCAGATGTGTTCGGCTAGCTAAAGGTTTTCCAAAGGCCTCTTCTGAAGAAAGTGTACGTTCCAATGATCTTATTTTAATGACCCTGAATCACCTAGAAAAAAAGAAAAGAAAAGAAAACATAGTCCAACCAAATCTAAAAAAGTGTAACGTAAACGAAGCAAACTATCCGAGAAAAAAAAAATATCCTTCCCTTAGACATAACACACTTGGCGAGTATATAACATGGTGACGGGGGAGGGGTAGTCGGGGTAGTCTGATGCTCGGGTGGGGGTGGGGGTGGGGGTAGGGGGGGGGCGCACTGTAGAAGCTGTATGGGGGGGCTATAATGACCCCTGGTGCTACTCCTCTCCGGGCCTCACACAACGACGACGGGATAGAGTGGGAGAGTAACAAAGGAGTATCACCAAGGCCAAGGAGTATCTCTTGGCCTTGAGTATCACCACCTGAGTACGGTATGAGGTGCATGGAGGTCTCATAAGTGTATATATCATTATGTTGTTATATTACCGTCTCCTTATATTACCTCCAAGCCACTTACTTACTTACTTATCTCGGAGAATATTATATTACTTTCTGGTTGCTTCGGAGTTCCAGTAATAATTGTTGTGCCCCCCTTTTTCTAATGTGTTTTTTTCTCCTCCTTTCATTACCTTCTTTCACACGCGTTTTCTCAGTATTTCGGTCTCTTACTATCCAAACGCATATACTGTATAATATTTTACAGCCAGTTTCAAAGATTGTGTTCTTTTTATTTTGGCTTTGCTTGCCTTACCGGTTCAAAAATATATCTCATTTTTTTCTTAAACTTTCTTCTACAAAGGTTTTCTACAGGTTCAGGTTTATTGATTTCTAAAATACACTACCGGTTTGTCTATTTTATTCTTTTTTACTTTTTTTTTTCATCCTTCACATTTTATCAATTCCATTCAATAATATACAATTTAGTACCAGACCATGTAGGGTTCAATTTTATCAGCTGAGGTTTCCATCGTGAACTATTATATATGTCAGGGTAACTTTGGCGCCTCTTTGTAATCATGTATCTGTCATTTCTTTTCACTTGTTTGCAGTTGTTCTTGTATTCATAGTTACTCTCTTTCTTGTCTATTTCAGATAATGTCCAATTTGCTTCTCTAATACTTTATCTCAGTAGGATCCTCCCTTTTCCTCTACTCCAATCCCACACTCTAATCTCATCCTCTTTTCACATGCCTACGTAATGCCTCCTTCTCTCTCACTCCCCACACCTTCAACTTTTTCACCCTGTCCTTACCCCCTCCCTGTACCAGTGCCTCTGTACCTTTCACACACCTGTCCCCCTAATCCCATGCATGATCCTTGTCACCCCTGTACTCTTTCTTGTTAAATCTCCCATACTTTCCGCCAACTCGACCTTCCTATACCCAATCATACACACATCCTTTCATTCCACCCACTGCCAGCTAGTTCATGCATTTTCCTATAGTTCAACTCCCCTCACCTTCTATTCCCCACTCTCTTTCCTCATACGGTACCAGCCTTATCTTTGCCCCTCTTTATATCGCACTCTCTTCTTCTCCAACAATCTTCCTCGCCCTCACCAACATCCATTATCTTCATCCTTTTCCCTTCTTTCTCCCTTGCCTCACATCCATTTTTCGTCGTTCTACTATGCTCTTTTTCTCTTCTCTCCCCACCCTTGTATTCCCTCTCCTAATTCCCCACACGGTTCCTCCCTAATCTTAGTCTGTCCTATATGCTTCCATCCTCTGTCTCCTCCCCTAAGCTTTCCACCGCCGTTTACTTCTTATCTCCTTTTCCTAGGATTCATCTTCCCTTTATTGTACACGTCTCGTAAACCCATTGACCTATCTATTTTTTACCTCACCCACATATTCCAATTTTCTCTGAGCTTCAATTACAGTATATTCTTTATCAGATTGTCCACGTCAGGTTAAGTTGTAGCGAGTCACAAAAAACACAAAAAAGTTAGTGCAAACCTGGGATGGGAAAAGGCAGAGCGAGGTTCTCAACACAACAACCACAACACCTAAAACAACCCTGTATACTTTCCTTTCTCTGCAGTCATCTTCCCTGTCTCCCCTGCCACTCTCACAACCCTGCTCCTCCTGCCCTCTCCACCTCCAGTTCCCTCCCTCTGCTACACTTTACGATCTCTCCTCTCGTTGCCTTCCATCACATGTTTTGCATATCCCGGTCACACATGCAGGGAAGGACGACCACTTTCCCTTCCCTCCCACAAGAAACATGGAGGTCGCAGATTCTCCTAACCCTCATCCCAATTAACCAGTAAAACAACGGCTGACCAGGTTATGTATGATATTACTGACGAGAAGCAAACAACTTTTCTCTCCATGGGGAAACACTTCTGAGGTTCAAACGTTAAATACTCTTCCAATTAATGTACATGCAACTCCTAAAACGTAAGAGCATAAATCTCCTGTCTTTGTTAAAGAGATATTTCCACTTTCCAAGAATAACAAAAGAGCCCTCTCACTCTGATTTGGCTATCTGTCTATTTAGTGTTCATGACACTCGTCTAGCAAGCGAGAGGACCCGGATTCTATTCCGGGGTAGGAAACTGTTAAGACTATTTTCCTAAACTCGTATGTCCTTGTTGACTTAGCAGCAAATAGGTACCCGGTCGTAGAGTGTTGCAGGTCGTAGGCTTGGTGGAATAAACTCTTACACAACACTCCTACTGTATCACATGTACTACCTCATTTTTTCCATGTGAGGATAGATTCCTAGTTGTATTCCCCCAAATACAATTTAATCTGATAGGATTACATCTTCTTCCTAAACTTTTTCTATGATACTGTTGGTGTTAGCTGGCCTGGATGTGGGTTTATTTATCCATATCATCTGTTTTTATCTATCCATTAGTACAGTACATCCATGATATGTCAGTCTATCTATCTGTCTGTTGTGTCAATATCTTTCTCTTTCCATCTGTCTACATGTCACCCTATCTATCTAAGCTTTCCTCCTTAATCCTATATGACCATCATCACTCTCTATATAGTTTCCTTTACTATATAATGTATATCTGTCTACCCATTGTTTTTTCTGTCTATCCTCCTGTCCGTCCCTCCCTTTATCTGGGGCGTAACCTGACTTCCCGCCTGCGTAAACTAGCATGTCGGGGGGCTACGGACCCGGAGACAGAACTGCCGATTGAACTCGTAAAGGCTGAGATGACTACGGACATCACAGCCTTACGAGATACAAGGAGAAAGACGAATTTTGCTTGTGTATTCATAGCAGTAGGGAGCTCTTGCAAATAAGGCCTTAGGGGATGGGAGAATACGGGTTGAATTTACATAAGTTATACATTCAGCTGAGAATCCCAGACACATACCAAATTATACCTAAGGATTATAAGAATAAAGATCACTACTGAATATGAACTTAACCGGTAGGAGGAGTTTACAATTTTAGTGATAAGAGATATTAAAGTACAAACTAATTTTACGTGTATTTTCTGCACTCATCCAGTTTAAACTCTTGTAATTTGCGCTTTAAGAGATATAATGCTAAGGTGACTCTTTCGTGTGGTGTAGTTAGAGCATCACCTTACTGTCGTCCTCTTGGGTATTCACCAGTCACTCTCAGAAATACGAAAGAAAACTGACAACATGTTTTTTTTTTTCTTTGGAGTATTTGAGCGATACAGAAAATTTTACCATGAATTTTATACTACTGGCTACTTACACCTTAAAAGACAGTTTAAAAATCATTCCTACACTTTCCCAGGTATGACAAGGGCTCTCAGTTTGTGAGAAACTCGTTTGTGAGAAACTTGGCCAAAGACCTTTGGGAATAAAGATATATTACATCAACTGCTTCGTCGTGCGATATATGAAGATGGAGTGGAGGAAGAAGGTGGAGAGTAAGTGGTGGAGGAAGGAGGAGGAAGAGGAAAGTAAGTGGTGGAGGAAGGAGGAGGAAGAGGAGAGTAAGTGGTGGAGGAAGGAGGAGGAAGAGGAGAGTAAGGGGTGGAGGAAGGAGGAGGAAGAGGAGAGTAAGTGGTGGAGGAAGAAGGCTGATGGGAAAGAATAGGAACAAGGTGTCATTGTTGTTGTTGTTAGTTTGTGTATTCTTGAAGAGGCCTGAGGATATGGAAGATGGAGATAGGTGGTGAAGGTGGAGGTTGAGGTGGTGGTGGTGGTGGTGGTGGTGAGGTTAAAGGTGAAGATGGTGATATACTATTGGTACTTTTGTTGTTGTTGGTATTGTTGTTGTCGTTGTATGTGTGTGTGTGTGTGTGTGTGTGTGTGTGTGTGTGTGTGTGTGTGTGTGTGTGTGTGTGTGTGTGTGTGTGTGTGTGTGTGTGTGTGTGTGTGTGTGTGTGTGTGTGTTGCTAATGTTAATATCTTGAAGGGGATGGGTATGTTACGTGTTTGTGTTGTTCTTGGTGGTAATGTTGGTGCAGAATTAGTGTTAATGTTGTATGCAGTGACAGATGGGCAGGTAGAAATGAAAGGTAGACAGATGGGTAAACAATAGATAGACAAACAAATGAAAATGAAGGGCAGATAGAAAAACTGGTAAATGGGACGGTAGAAAAGAACAGGTACAAGGGCAGGCAGGTAAATGAAGCAGACACACAGGTAAATTAGGCAGGCAGACAGGCAGATATATAGGGGGCAAGTAAACAGGCAGATAGAAAGAGAGGTATATAGAGGTAGAGGTGGCATGTAAAAATAACAGGCACAGGTGGGATTTAACAATATGGTATAGACGGGTAGGTAAGTGGAAGGATAGATAGAGGTGGCAGACAGAGGTAAAGAGCTGGCAGGTGTTATATCAGGTGCAGGGGGCAGGTAGATATAAAAGGTAAACAGGCAAGTATGACATCAGGTAGAAATGGGAGATAACAATACGTGTAGACAGTATAGATAAGTGGAAGGACAAATAGAGGTGGCAGGTAGGTGTGGCAGGTATTGTAGTCTCACCTTTATTTACCTGAGGCAACATGTAGGTCGCCATGACAACCCAAGTCACCGGGTTTATAGCAGTCAAACCACCACTCACTCACTCAACACATCAACTACCAGTCATCAGTCATATACTCCCACACAGTTACCATACTCGCCAGTTACTAAATATGCTGCATTTAAATCACCACATACTCGTAATAGATCATCTATTAGCACAATTATCATACTCGCCAGTTACTGAATATGTTGCATTTAAATCACCACATACTCGAAATAGATCATCTATTAGTCATTAGTCATTTAAAAACAGTCTTCAGTGGGTGATATGTATGTACACCCACCTTACAAAAGTGCTGTCGCCTCACCAAATAGTTCTTGAAGTTTGGGGTTTAATGACTCGTGAATCGAAACACCATACACAACAACATTTTCCAATTGTGAAGCTTGTGGGGTTCATGACTCTGCGGATGAGGCGACAGCGTTTTTGAAGGTGTGTGTACTGTACTGTAAGCAAATTTGTTGGAAGTATTGTATAAAGTGTATGCAAAAGACTAATAAAGAGGTTGGTGTCAAAAAGGCAGTGTCAATAATGTTTGATGGAATAACAACGCCCTCCCCTCTACCATGCATGGGTTTCAGGGTTGGTATTGTACACTGATGCCCAAAAGTTCCTTAACTCCTCCAATAGTTTCAAACTTTTAGATTCATTTGTATCGTCTTTTTCTGGTTGGCACTGAGACAATCACGAATATCTGAAGTATCCAGGGAAGCGATACATAGGTGGCTGGCGGAGTTAGCGAACTTTTGTGCGATAGTGTACAATACATGAATGTAGGAGAGCGGGTAAACTGAGGTGCTGGAGATGAAGTGATGGAGAACGATATGTAGTGTGAGAGAACTTGATAAAGATAGGAACGAAAAGTAAAGCAAGATGAGCGAAAATATAAGGACAATAAAATGAAGACAAGACTGAGAAGTATACCATCAAGCAGTACCAAAGAAAACCAGCCACAACACTAACGTCTGTGATGGACTGTAATATCCTACCTTCTCCATATAGTGAGAGACTTGCGTAAAATACAACCCGGCTCCATCGATTGAAAAAAAAGGAAGCTATTCATAGTGGAAGTCCTCAGTCTATTTTCCTTCGATGCAAAGTTTTATTTGTAACATGTGAACTTTGTGTGTGTGTGCAGATAAAATGAGCTGGGACAGGCAATGAGAATATTTCAAATGATATCCTATGGTTTGTAGCTGTAGACACTAAAAGCAGTCTATTTCTTGCCTTAAATTTTCCCAATAGTGTCTGTCTATGCCAATTTTCCTTAGAAGTGTCTATAATTCTCTTTTTAAGGCTTAGAGAATGCAAGAAGTAAAGACTACTTGGTGAGTAACATATTTGGTTTATTCTAAGTACAGAAGATTTAAGGCTTTATACCTTTATGTCTGTATAAGTTAGTTAGGTATGTGTGTGTAGAAATAATAGTCATCGCTATGTGTATAATCAAGAGTGTCGTGTGTATGTGAGTGTGTGAAGAAAAAGAAGGCAGATTATTATTTAGTTGTGTAAGAAAAAAAGTGGCTCCCAGGAATGTGCGACAAATGAACGGGTAAATTAAAGTGGTAATAGATATTCCTTTTGTACATTAGAGCGCCTTGATACCTCCAAAGTATAATAAATAACAGTAAACAGAAGCAGATTAACGACAATCAAAATAATAATGGAGATTGCCTGTTGTTGCCTGGAATAGTATAATTAAAGAAATCAGTTGTTGTTCTGGCTTTAATTAATGAGGGAACTGGAAGGGAATGGACTAATAGTAATTATCAAGTTATTCCATGCACCATTCATCGTATTGGTCTTTGGTAACATACATACAAGGATGAGAGACAGTATTTTTTTGTTTCTCATCCTTGCATACATAGACTAACCCGGTTCCATTGATTGAAAATAAGGAGGCTATTCATAGTGGAAATCCTCAGTTTATTTACCTTTAATTAAATGTCAAGTTTATTCATAACATGTGAACCTGTGTGTGTGTGTGTGTTGCAACATCATCAGTTACTGATGCCCCATATTTCAGTGTTATTTTATTTGCTCATTACGAGTTGCGCACGTGTGATTTGGCTCGTATGACCTTATAGTACGAGAGCAAACCAAAATATAATTAATTTAACACCTGTCAATGTCTCTCTTCTTTATATTTTGGATGACAAGCGTAGGTCAAATTTTTCTTATATTTATTTGTGTCCATCTTGATCCCATTCTCTCGTGTTAAAACGAAGGAGAATGGGAAGGTTTTGGGCGAGAGAATGGGAAGGGGTGGAGAGAATGGGAATGGGTGGAGAGAGAATGGGAAGGGTTGGAGAGAGAATGAGAAGGTTTGTAAAGAGAGTGGAAAAGTTGAAAGAAGAATGGGAAGGCTGGCGAGAGAACAGGAAGGGTTAAAGAAGAAAGGGAAGGAGTGGGAAATTTTATGGCAGACTCTAATGTTTACTTTGAAATTTATGTTTAGTCCTTTACCATATATTTTCACCAACTATCACGACACTAGTTTTGTCTTTGATAGTTTTTGGGTCTAACATCATCTGATTGGGATAGCTAGTTATATAGTGTAGCCTAGTCTTTCCAGGTACACAAAAATACAGTTGCAAACACTATTTATATATGTTAGCATAAGTAGAAAAAATGGAAGACTTGTGCTTTCATATTTTATTTCTTGTCAAGCCAATAACAATAGGCCAAGGCAGTGAGTCAAAAAATGTATTACAAACAATATAACATTCAAATAATTACATGACAAAGTGTGTTAATGTGACAACCACAGATACTACCTCAATTGTAGCCCTACATAGAAACTCGACCTAACAGTAAAACATTTCAACCATATAAAATGAGTACAGTACTGAATTTTGTCATCATTCTTGACCAACTCCAGATAATAATTGTATATATGCCAGGAGTAATGAGTCCTGCAGATGTACAAAGGTGAAAAACTATTACTGTGCTTCTATTATTAACCCAAAAAACAATACACAGTAATACACTTGGACTGAAAATAAAGTAAAATATATACACATGTATATGACAGAAATTTCCCTGCTAACCAAGTGTACTAAATAATGTGTATGCTACACTGTGACAAATACACACACCTAAGTAACACTATCTGTACTGATAAATCTGAACTACATCAAAGTACAGTATTAATACTGTACATTATACTTGGACTTTTTTCCATCTTATTATCCAAAGTTATAGTTGTGGACCCTGCCTGGTACAGTACTATTGGCTGAGTGAGCTTCTTCAGTCTTACTAAGTGTTATCTCACCGGCTACAGTCATTGTAAATTTTATCAATCAATTAGTTTGTTGAACCAATTTTGTTTTTAATAATGTTCATCATGTGTAGCCAGTGAGTTCAAAGTAAACAAGATTTGTAAATATGATCAATCAATCAGTTTATTGACATCATTCTTTGTATACCCGGTATTCTTAAGATAACTTAGCCAGCAGTACAGCCCAGTAGGTGCCACAACATCAACAACCCTGAATCATTTCCTAAAAAAAAATTAATAAACTAGCACGGTATAGCCAGGACTGACGCACTCCTGACTCACTGGGTGTTTGTGCAGATACTGTATAAACCAGAAGGGTGTGGTGGTGGTAGTGAGCAGACTAATAGCTATGGTAACAACAATGGTGTTGGGAAAAGGTCTTGTTAAACTGCATAGAAGAAAGAGGCAGTGCATTATTTTTGTTTTCTGAAAGCAATGGATAATTACAAGCTGTTTTCTGTAAGTGAAGGCAAATTATCCACAGCCAACATCATTACAAGGGGGTAATAATATACTTTGAGCACTTTGGAAGATATTTATTCCTCCAAACTATGATAAGAAAAGATATGTCAGGTATCATGTTTCTTAGTTTAGTTTGGAAGAATTAGTTGCCTGTAAATGTTCTAAAGTACAGTACAGTATATTATCTCTTTTAGGTCAACTGTGAATGGTGGATATTGCAAACCACTGATCTCATGTCTCATATTCACCATTACTTAGAGAAAAACCAGCAGTAAATAATATTATATATTGTCCAAAAAAAAAAATTGACATGGGTTACACAAGGACAATATTTGTTAATTCTAGCTCAAAAGATACTACAGTATCCTTCTGTACAGTTAGCCATTTTATCTATCATCATCACCACCTTGGCTAAAGACTACACTGTACAGGAAATTATGTGCATACAACTCTGAACAAAAAGAATCACACAGAAAGAGTTCCAAACAAGCAAAACCCCACAAAGTGAGTAATGCAATTAATGACAGATTACTGGATACAGGGGAGTCAAACCAGTGCCTGTTTACCAATGTAATCCCGACCCTCCCTCTGACAGTTTGCCCATAGAATATTTCTTATTACCCGAGCCAATACCTTTCCTCTCTTTTAATTTCCTTTCCTTCATTTTCCTACATGTTTTCTGTCCATCCTGTCTGTCATCTTTTCCCTTACAGTACACAGTGTTTCGGGCCTAGTACAGTCTTTTTTTTTCCCCTTTATAGACTTAGAGGAGCTCCTTTAAATAACTGCACCAAAATTCATATATAATGTGCTCTCTTGAGTGTTGGAAAAGATAAACTACAAATTTCATTGCAGCAAAATTTGAGCTATGAATAACCCTGACAACATTTACGTATTGTACCGACTACCAAAAGATAGGTTTTCTTGTCGAAGGGAAGCACTTTAAAGTTCCAATATTATTCCACATGCAAAGTCTTATTCATTATACATTACATGTACTTGGATTAACACCAACCTATTTAATAAAATACGAAAACTACCGTTGTTCAAGGGTAAAGAATGTGACATACGATTCCTATTAAAATATTTACACTTGTAAGTAACATGAAGGGACCAAAAGTATCATCGCTAGAAAAACATTGTGTCTGGAAGTCATGTTAACTTCCCATAACATATTGTGTCGAGGCCAGCCTGAGTAGTGGAATGTAAAAGATGACTCGGCAATATAACACACTATGAAATTTCCTCAGCCATTTTCTTTAATTAGAGACTATTAAATGCAACAAAGAAGCAGAAAACAAGCAATTCCTTCGTGACTGCAGGGAATGGAAACAAAAATAAAGTATCGTTACTATTCAACGCAGAGTTTGGATGCATGTGATAGCTAACTTTTAGCCATATCCTCTTGGCAAAAGACCGATCAAAGGCCCAAAGAAGTATGTGTTGTCTGCTATGGAGAGTACAGTACATCTATTCCCTAGTGTAAAGTCTAACTCTGGCATGCATTATTGATCTAAAGGTAAAAGTTATTATGATCATTCATTTACCTTACTGGAAGCCTAAGTGTTCATCCACATATGGAAAGCACTACGTTACAGTACTACACTCTGAGCTGGTGATATATTGATGACCACAGGATTTTTCATTGATAATATTCTTTACTTCATAACAATGATTACATCAAGAACAACATTTCTCTCTCAATATCAAGAATTTATAATAATTATCACAATACACATAGCCACAGCACTTGTATATAACTATATATATATATATATATTGTATATGCAATAGCATATTGTATATACTGTACTACATAGCCTATACAGTATTTCATAAAGTCATAACATTTCCCCATTCGTACCCTCCCCGACACACAACACTGCAACTCACTGGAATCTTTCGCATTGCCATCAAAAGTTCACATATAACTCCATGATGTACTTCCTTTCTTATATATTACAACAACTGTAAAATAAATAAATATTATAGATGTGAATAATAGTTCAGAGTACAATATCAAAACACACTAAACAATAAAGAACATCTCAAGATACACTCAACAATTATCAACAGTCAGTTTGTACTTATAAAATTACAGTAACACACCAAGACAACTTCCATCAACACTAAACATTGAGTTATTCATGTCCTTATAAACCCTTTGTGTGACCACCTCCATCAGAAACGCATAAATGGAAATGTCAGGAATAATGGTCGTTTTTTTCAAGCTTCTAAAGGCACACACAGCACTCCTGAATTAACCTTTAAACCGAGGCACAACCCCCTTTATCTCTGAAGATTTACACATTACAAACAAATCCAACGCTTTTTGTGTGATACAGGTACAGTATCTAGTTTGCTTTGTAGCCTATTCTGGTATGCATTGGGCCCCTTCAGACCAAGCCAATACCTTTCCTCTTATTAACTGTCCCTCTTTTCCTACCTTTTCCTTTGTGCTTGCTGTCCCTCCTCTTTATCTTCTAAACTTATGTGGTACAAGGTCTTTCTGGCCTAGCATAATCTTTCTTCACCCTTTGTAGACTTTTGCAGGCCACTGAATTTGTAACAACATGATCCAGGCCATTAAACTACAAGATCAACCTCTATTTTTAGAGGATATATAAATTCATTCAAATTTTTTTTGTAATACAGTAGCCTATACAGTATGTGTGATTGCTGTGTTCATTTACCCCATATGTATAGTATGTCTACCCACCTGGCCTTTCACCAACTCTGGTATAATTTTCTTAAGTAAAGAGTGTTAATAAAGTTTGTGATCATGGCTGTACCTAGAATATTTTTCCTTGTGCATTACAGTACAGTACAATATTAATGTATTCTATTATTGTTGTCTGTATTTCTCTCTGAGGTGGTAGACAGTACAGTAAATGTAAAAATCTTGTGATAAAGGTTGAGCTGTCCTTCTCTTCTTCGTCCCAAACTAACGCCGTGCTTGCTGGGGATGCCATTAACCCCAGTGACTATTATAGCAAATACTATATCATAGATAAATATTTGAGCAAAACAATTCTAACAAATAAATAAAATACAATATCTGTTCTAGAAATACACTAATATTAACTAACAGAGCTGAGACTCAAATTCCAACTAAGCTTAACATTTTTGCAGAAGTCACAGTCCTCACTCGCTGTATAGGCTGTAGTCCTAAAAGAATCATTGCTCTAGTACCATTCATGGAAGATGCCATGGTAAGGGAGCCTCATTTGACATTATCACATGTCATAATCTACACATTTACTTTATTCTTATTCATAGACTTTCATCTACAGTCACCTTCTTACACCTTTATCCATGTAGTGTATGTGAGTTGCTAACACCATATTCACATTAGTCATTCAGTATATTTCGCCCACAAACTGACCCAGAGATGACTGTCAGGCTCTTGTATGCAGCATGTAATGATATTGTCTTTATACGGTATAAATACTGTGGGCTTTACCTATCCAGCCCTATCATGTATGCTGTCATTACATTTTGATTTCTGTGTCCACCTACATTTAAAGCCCTGATTCCTTTGTGCGAGTGTGTTCGAGTTGACTCAGAGCCAGAAAGGGCATTACGTCCATGTTTACAATAGAAAAATTAAATGCACTGAAAAAATGAAAATCGTGTACTGTGCACCTTATTGTACTCTGGGGTGGGTATATGTCAAATAATTTAAGTAAATTATTTCCAAATTCTTTTGGTAAATAATTTCCACTTTCTTTCTGCCATTTACTGTAAAAATCTATCAATGCATTTCCAAATAATTTACTATTATTTTGGACCAAAGACAACAATCACACTGCATCACATAATTGATGTGGTGCTCAGGATAAAGAAAAAAATTATAATAGGAAGAAGTAAATTCAGCATTTTAGTCACAAAATTTGCACCAAACCAAGTGATTCCAACTCAAAGTCCACCTCCAAACAAAAATGGAAAAAATGGGCCAACAATCACTGTCCACTCGTTCAGAAAAATTGAAGAAAAAAAATTGACAATCATAGTCTACTCCAACAGAAAAATGAAGAAAAAGAATCAACAATAGTCATCCAATCCAAAAGGTAATCAGAGAAAAAGAGTTGACAATCACCATCCAATTTGAGACAAAACAAGTCAGCTACAACCAAGCAAAACATCACCCCACCCCCCCGAGTGCCAGTCAGAACCTTGTAATGGGTATCCTTGGCCATGGGTAGATGATAAGGGCCACTTCCTCCAGGTCCCTCACCAGAAGTTGGGTCAGGAGCTGAGCCAGAGGGGGGTCCTGAGGGGTGGGGGTCTGTCCTCACGGTCGGGGCGGAGTGTGGAGCTTGCGGGTCATGCGCTGGAGAAAGCATCCCTTGAATGACGGCAAGCGTACGTCAATCTCCCCCTCCTCAAGCTGAAATATGTGTACATGGATAACCTAAACTCACACTGATAAAGCAACATAACAGCATACAGTACACCCTTAGTAAACAGAACCAGACTAATTGGAGAGTTACCCTCTCTGGTACAGTAAGTCCCCGTTGAAAGAAAGGGATACGTTCCAATATAAGGCTTTCGTTAGGTGAATCTTCGTTCAACGGATCCATTTTCCCCATTTAAAATAACTAGATATGGGTAGATGTGATCCTGACTCCATGTAAATACCACCTCATATTACAAAAAAGCATAATGGAACACTACAGAATTATATTTTACACTAGAAAGTACTGAAATCTTCACATCTTCCCCTTTCAACTATGTGTCATTTCTTTTATTTTCGTTCGTATGCCATATTAAGTTATTCACAGTTGAAGTAGTAACATCTATACTGATGTGTTATTAGTATCATCCAGAAATCATTTTATATCTCTAATAAGAATAATCAAACGAAAAAGAAATGTTATAAGTTTTATTTTGAAAATGACAAAGAATACGGATGATCAGCCACAGTCACCGTTTTCTATAATGGACGTGACAGCTGGCCGCTCCCTGGCTCCCAGCCTCTCCCAACCAGTTCCAAGTGTTGCCACATGTATTACATTTAATAGACGTTAGTTGTTAGAAGCAGGATCATCGACTTCCTCACTACAGTCACTGCCAGCATCGTCACTACTGTCCATGTCTTCACTGGAAGTTGAGTCAATCATGGATGTGGTGGAGGGGAGTGAGGCACCCGGGGTGGTGGTGGAGGGTGAGGCAGCCTTGGTGGTGCTGGTGGAGGATGAGGCAGTCGTGTCAGTGTTGGTAGTGGTGGCACTTTTCTTTTGAAAGAAGGATAATATTGATGACTGTGTTGCCTGCTGCTTGAGGTTTCTCTTAATTTCTTTGTAACAAGAGATATTCTTACAAATATTTTCAGTGATAGTTTCTACTCTATCTTAGAGTCCTGGAGTGGCGGCGTCTACGTCGTGGGACCACCCCCCAGAGCTGCCAAGGAAGGAAGCAACAGAGGCCAAACCGTCACAACAACCCCCCGCCCCCGACCAAGGGGCGTGGATCAGCCTTTCGTTCAAGGGAAAATGGTAGTAAAATTCGCCTTTCGTTATCGCGGGGATTCGTTCAATGGACTGTATAGCAGAAATATGGATACGACCAGCATCCAGACTTTTCCCTCCTAATTTGGACTTTTTCTGGTTAAGGCAATAATCTGCATTCAGTACTGTACTAGAAAACCGATCTCCCAGACTTTTCCTTCTACTTGAGTATAAGATCAAGTGAATATTATCCTGCCTTAAGACCAACTGACCTCATCATGGGTGTAGATGTCAAGATAGCAGGATGGTGAGACACACTGGCGTACACAGCGGGTGTGGTGGACGCCCCGTAACTCCAAACAACGCGGAGTCTGGGCACAGGCCACCTCATACTCCGACCAAACTTTTTCCTGGCGATAGCAAGGCAAAAATTAATCATGCTGTTTATTCTATTAACCCTAACCCTTGATAAAATACAAACTTATGCTTCTCTCCACCATTTCATTTTACATTTGGAGTTTGGAGTGAAGTTACATGAAAGTGTGGAAATGTAATGAGTTTTCTGTTGTCAATGAAGAATATTATTGTACATAAATTCATAGTTGCTTATACTGTACTATATATACATACTGTACTTTAATTCCTTATGATGCTGTATAAAGTATTTATTCTGGTGGTCAATATTTTATTAGAAAATATACTCTGTTTTGGTTCATATTATACTTAACAAAACATTACCATCATCATAATCAATGCTCCTTTTTCCTGTGAATCACCTACCAAGAGTCTGGTTTGGGATGGTTCTGCAGGCTCATGACCAATCCAAGAGACTGGGCCAAGTAAGGAACTGGTACTGGCAGAGAAATAAAGATAAATAAAACATATGTAACACACAACTAATATTGATTCACACAAAATAATAATGACAACATATAAAAACGAATAATAATAAGTAGGAAGAAGGGAATCCAGTAGAGTTAACTAGGTACAGAACAAGTTCTTTTCTTTGATGCAATTGAGAAGAAGGGTAAAGGATGGGATGACAGGGAGAGAGCATACTGTATTTAATTATACAAGTGCATTGAGTAGAGTAAAATACTGCTAGACAATTGGAGCCTACAGATTCCTTCCAGCAGAGCTAAAATACAGACAGTGTGAAATGTGGTAATTTGTTCCTTGACACAGTCTGGAGGAATCAGTAGCCTCAAATATCTTTCTTCTTTAGGTTTTGGCTTTTGGTTCGTCAACAAGGCATGCTGCTTTTTCATCCATTTATAGATTTAAGTATGTATATTTTTTTGTGTGTTTAGGCAGACTGATGGATAATGGTGCATGATGAAAATGTCTAGGAATTTGACTGTCACAAGATAAACTCTTTTACATGATGAAAAAAAAAAAGACTACCAGTACTGTACAATAATTATGGGTTGAGCTGTACTGCATTGTATTTACAACATATAAATAGATATTGCAGATACACATGTGAATCTTTACCATGCAAAAGAATGGGTGGGAACTAGCCTATACAGAACACACAAAAATGCTCATTATAAAAAATCAAATAGAGACATAAGCAAAACACATACCGTACTTTGGAGACCTTGCATTATTTATACAGTACATACTTACAGCAATGGTTACAAAATATGACTGAATT
Source organism: Petrolisthes manimaculis (assembly GCA_034508575.1). Classification (NCBI taxonomy): domain Eukaryota; kingdom Metazoa; phylum Arthropoda; class Malacostraca; order Decapoda; family Porcellanidae; genus Petrolisthes; species Petrolisthes manimaculis. The sequence continues at coordinate 26,779 of JAWZYT010004677.1, forward strand.
TTCTAACAAACATTTTGATACAGCAGACAGGAAATTAATATGACTATGAATTTTCTAACATACATAAACATACAGCCACAGTATGTACACAGATGACTGTCCATAAATTTGTAATATACGTACAGTAGTGACCGACTCCTTGTACGGGAATTGTGTGAAGGTGTACACGACTGTCTGTGCATGTGTGGCCGTAATTCCCATCAACACACACACCAGCCATATTACATTCTTCATGGTGCTGTAGGGAAAACAATTTTGAGTTTTAAATAGCTACATTAATAATTCACTTCTTTCCGGCTGGCTAGAGTTTACTATACGGTATAATATTAAGTTTACAATCAAAGGGCCATATGCAAGAACATTGACGGTGGTGTGGTACCAGTACGATGGCTCTGTAAATTGTCTATGGAATCATAGTACCAGTACCACATCCTTGTATACACCACAATTAGAGTATTGCGACACCGTCTGGGACCCACACACTTATAATAATATCTATAAATTAGAGTCCATACAAACCAAAACTGCAAGATGGGCCAGACATGATTACACACACACTACATCAGTCACTTTGCTGAAACAAGACACAAAACTAGACCCATTGGCAACACAAAGACAGATACACAGACAACAGATGATATACAAAATCACAAACAAGTTAGTTGACATAGACAAAGACACATATCTACACCCTAACTTACAAGTATATGATCCACTAGACTCTAGAGGCAGCCACAACTTAAAATACCATACCGTACATACCAGACAATCACTGATATATTTATGCACTCATTCTTTCCCCGCAGCATCCAAGAGTGGAATCATTTCCCATCTCATATAGTTAATAGCCCCACTCTTGACACTTTTAGAAATAGGATCACCAATCATTACCTCCCCAATCCTAATCATTAACCCACAGTCCCTGACCCAATCCACCCTTATCCTAACCCCTTCCTAATCCTACCCTGGATCCCTAAATCCCCCGCACAACCCCCGCATATTATGCTGCCCATGAGCGGCCCTCTGCGGGACCTATACCTTGAAACTTTTAAACCACCAATGTTCTTGCATACGGCCCATTATTTATGTCATAACAAGAAGACACCGGTGTCTAATCTGAAATGCTCAAAACGCTAAAAAATATCACGTATGGTTGTATTTTAGTGTGTGCATAAAGTATGAGTATCAATTTCACCCTTAGGTCTGTATTGTAATGGTAATGACGGGTCATTTTCAGCCTGTAAACTCACTTTTTGTGGTGAGGATCAACTGGACTATCAGCGGAGGCCATTTTGACTTGTTTACATCTTTTTGGACTGTCTTGTTATTAGCACTTACTATATTGTACGCAAAAGTTTTATATAAATTGATTTTATTTTGTACTTATCATATACACTGTTAGGTTCAAAATATAAAAGATTCAACTATACTATCCTACTCATGGTGTATTCAAAGTATCTCTAGGTCAAAACTACCATCCCTAAATCGAGATCGAACTGTCAAACTTTTCATCATGCTGCCACCATCATCATGGCTGCGTTGGATAGCGCGTCACGGGTGGCCCGGGCCCGTACATTTTCGCTTTAAAATCCAATTGTTTTGTGCGGGCTGGCAACCGTAAAATTTTTACCATTACCATCACCGTAAAATTTTACCATTACCATCACCGTAAAATTTTTACCATTACCATCACCGTAAAATTTTTACCATTACCATCACCGTAAAATTTTTACCATTACCATCACCGTAAAATTTTTACCATTACCATCACCGTAAAATTTTTACCATTACCATCACCGTAAAATTTTTACCATTACCATCACCGTAATTTTTTTACCATTACCATCACCGTAAAAGTTTTACCATTACCATCACCATAAAATTTTTACCATTGCCATCACCGTAAAATTTTTACCATTACCATCACCGTAAAATTTTTACCATTACCATCACCGTAAAATTTTTACCATTACCATCACCGTAAAATTTTTACCATTACCATCACCGTAAAATTTTTACCATTACCATCACCGTAAAATTTTTACCATCACTGTAAAATTTTTACCATTACCATCACCGTAAAATTTTTACCATTACCATCACCGTAAAAATTTTACCATTACCATCACCATCACCAGCCCCGCCGCCGCCGCCCAGCCACCGCCGCCGCCCCCCCGCCGCCTCGCTGCTGCCGCTGCCGCCGCCGCCACTGTCGTTTTTTAATAATTAGTTTTTTTTTTTGTTTTTTTTTAATAATATATATATATTTTTTTTTTTTTTTTTTTGTAATAATTAACTTTTTTTATTATTATTATTATTATTATTTTTATTTATTTATTTTTTTTATTGTTTTTTCGTCGTCGTCGTCGTCGCCCCCGGCGCCGCCGCCGCCGCCGCCTCCACCCCGCCGCCACCGCCATCGTTTTTTAATAATTAGTTTTTTTTAATAATAAATATATTTTTTAATATTTTTTTTATTAATTATTTTTTTTGTAATAATTAATTTTTTTTTTATATTAATTTTTTTTTATTATTATTTTTTTTTTTTTATTAAAAAAAATTTCATCAATTTTCCAATATTTTTAAAACAGAACTCGCTGAAAAAAACTGTATATCTACTGCATATTAAAAATGATTGAAATTCAGGATTTTTTACATTAAATACACAACATGCAGCAATAATAGGACAATGGATGTTTTATTTCACTGTTTAACTTTCCATGTGAAAATATCAAGTGTGCATTCTTGCCTTTAACGTTAACTTTCTCAGTATAGAAAAAAATTACAGAGAGAGAGAGAGAGAGAGAGAGGCACTTGAATCACTGCCCTCTGGACTCTATAGTCCAGAGGGCAGTGCTTGAATACCCATGGCCGCTTATATAATAAAGCACTGTACGTGTGTCCCCCAAAGCTGCTGTACTAACATTGATCCCGTAAACCCATGCTTAAATTCCTCGCCCTTTTAGTGACATATATATCAGGCGTCGGTCGAGTCTACTGCCCGCCACACCTGGGAAAGAAAGTGAATGTGACTGGCTGGTGTGTCGCCAAAAATACTCGTACAGGGAGCGAGGGACCTTGGCGTTGGTGACTCAGTGAGGCTCGCGGAAGAGTGTGCATGTGTGTGTGTGTCGACGCCAAAACACAACACCTGCCTAACTGACTGAAGGGACGAGGGGATCGCAGAACTTCCTCTCGTCGTTAACAATAGCCTTTCGTGCATATATCGATCTTGGTCTGGGTTAAGGTAGTAAACCCATTACTGCTGTTATACCAGACTGCTGTAACTTTGATTAATGTAGTACAAACTTAACTAAGTGTATATTATAACTTAGACTTTTCCCTAACCTGACCTAAATTTAATAAAGGTATAAGGCTACAACATGAATGCCGTCGAAACCTTAACTATATACACATTAATCTGACCTAACCTTAATTATAAGTATATCCTAACATTACCTAACTTAACCAAATCTAACATTAACGTAACCTAAACTAACCTAATTTTAATTATAGATATACCCTAACCTTACCTAACCTAACCTAACCTATCCTATCCTAACCTAACCTAACCTAACCTAACATAACATTAACCTAACATTAACTAACCTAACCTTAAATATAAGTATACCCTAATCTAACCTAACCTAACCTAACCTAACATTAACTAAGATAGGCTATATACAACACATTACTGCTGTCACACGAGCTAGTAATTGCCTCCAATAATAGAGGTGGTGTTGGTGTTGGTGTTGGTGGTGGCCGGGTTGGCATGTGTCCCACGTCACTGGACACATGGTGGGGGGGGCAGTGTCGTGGCGGCGGCGGCTCCACCTGCACCGCCTTCCTCTGTCCCCACCACTACCACCATCTATCTCCACCACCACCACCACCTCCTCCCTTTGCTTCCACCGTCTGTCTGCCTCCACCAACACCGCCGTCTCTCTTTGCCTACTCCACTACTCTCTTTGGCCTATTCCACCACCAATAGGCCTACCACCGTCTATCTCCACCACCACCACCTCAGATTCTCTCCACCACCAACACCACAGATTCTCTCCACCATCACCACCACCACCACAGATTCTCTCCACCACCATCACCACCAACACCACAGATTCTCTCCACCACCACCACCACCACCAACACCACAGATTCTCTCCACCACCACCACCACCACCTCCCCCTCCTTCAGTACAGTATCTTCAATATAATTCGTCAATATGGATTTCACCACATCTCCCAGGTAAGTAAAGGAAGGGAGGGACGTGTATACAACTTTATTACTAAGTCTTATAGGGGAGTAATTGCCTGCATACACAGCCTTCAGGTAGATGTGGACAATTCTTTAATGGTCTTGGCACCCCTTCGTATACCACAAGAGAGAAAGAGACAGAGAGGATCGAGGGACAGCAAGCACGAAAAAAATATTCTATATTGGTACAGTTGGAGAGGAAAGTGATTGGTGACAAAAGTTCTATATAAATAAAGTGCTCCCATTAATATATTTTATCAAGTCCAGCCGGCCCCAGTTTCATAGGGGGAGTAAAATGTTTATAGTAGTGTTATTGATTCGATTATTATCCATCTAGAATTGACAGTAGGCCTATCTTTATCTTGAGTTCTACTAAGAGTGAATTTCAATGTTCATTTCTTTGCCATACGGACGGACAGTGCAGTGGATTGTGACATATTAAGTTTATACAGTGTTTATAAATAGACCGAGGAGTTCACGATGATATAAAGGTGTACAGTTAGACAAGTTAGTTCGTGATGTATCTCAGGCGAAAGATTTTCAACTGACTCCTCTTCTCCCAGTATCAAATTTCTAAGCACCGTATGTATGAATGTATGTTTGTATAAGGGATTCTGTTGCTGGTGAATTGGAAGGTCTTTGATTCCTCCAAACTATGCCATGAGACAGATCTCCTATTAGTAACATTAAAAGTCGTCTGTTTCCTGACATATTTAGAAGGAATCAGTAGCCTTCCAATTTACCCAAAAGAGAATCTCTCCTCAAAGTCGTGTCTACAAAACAATTGACAACATCTGATGAAAAAAGAAAAACACATTTGACTTCAGTGTGTTGTTTGTTGGTCTGGTGTATGTGTGTGTTGTTTTGTTCTGGTGTATCTATGTATTTGTGTATCTGTGTGTTTGTTTTGTTCTGGTGTATGTGTGTGTTGTTTTGTTCTGGTGTATCTGTGTGTTTGTATATATGTGTTTTGTTTTCGTCTGGTGTATATGTGTGTTGTTTTGGTCGGGTGTATCTGTATATTTGTGTATCTTTGGTCTGGTTTGTGTATTTGTATATTTACTATGTATATTTGGTTTGGCGTTTCATTATATATCTTTGTAGTTTTGGTTTATCTGTGTAACTTTGGTCTATGTATCTTTGTATAGTTTTGGTCTGTATATTAGTGTAGTATTCGTTTATCAGTGTATCTTTGGTCTGTATATCTGTGAAGTTTTGGTTTATCTGTGTATCTTGGACTGTGTATTTGTGTATATATGGTTTTTCTGCATATCTGTAGTTTTGGTTTATATGTGTATCTTTGGTTGATCTGTATATCTGTGTATCTTTGCTTTGTATATTTGTGTATCTGTGTATCTTTGGTTTATCTGTATAGGCTATCTGTGTATCTCTTAATTATTGGTGTAGTGTGTTAGTGTAGTTTTAGTGTGCCTGTATATCTTTGGTTTATCTGTGTATCTGTGTATCTTATTATTATTGTTGTGGTATGTCAGTGTATAGTTATAGTTTATCTGTATATCTGTGTATCTGGTGGTGAAATCACACTGGCGTGATAATCATAAACGGTGAATAAAACCCACTCTTGTTAACCGAAATAATATATTAATCCATACATTCCTTTCTTCTCGTTAGACCACTGAAACTGTATGGATTAATATATTATTTCCGTCAACAAGAGTGGGTTTTATTCACCATCTGTGTATCTCTTTATTAACAGTGTAGTTCGTTGTGTGTGTATCTTTGGTATGTATATCTGTGTATCTCTTTATGCATAGTGTAGTGTGTCAGTGTGGCTCGTGGTGTGGTGTGTGTAAATAAACATTGCAGGGGAAGAAGGTCGACTCTCTCTTTTGTCTCTAATTTTACACCAAACTCACACATTTGTTTACCCCAGTCCTCTGGTCTATATAAGGTTTGGTCCGTCCTCCATCCCCGTCCTCATGGTCAATAATATAAGGTTTCGTCCGTTCCCCAGCTTGTGTTTTGATTGTACCCCCGTCCTGTGGTCAATAAACAGTTTTCTCCGTGCCCCATCCTTGGGTCTATATACTATAAAGTTTTGTTCGTCTTCAAACCTCTGTTCCCCCGTCCTATGGTCTATAATATTATATAAGGAAAGCGATGTTATTGTGAGAGTGGGTGAAATAAAGTTGGCCTGAGATTGGAGGTTGAATGACGGAGGAAAGGAGTGGTATTGAGAGAGTATATGGATAAAAGTTGTTGCCCTGAGATTGGAGATTGAAAGACGGAGGAAAGGTGTGTTGTTGTGAGAGTGTTGAGTGTGGAGACAGTGAGAAGGTTGTTGGCAAAGAGTGAGGTTGAGTCGAATGTACTGAATTACATACATACATACATACATACATACATACATTACCTTGGTGTTATTTGGCCACACACACAGACACATACACATATTTACTTACTTATATTCATCTGTATTAATTAAGTCAACCATTTATTGATTGTAATTAACTCACTTCTAATATATTTGTGTCAAGCTGTGGTAAATTTCAAAATTAACCATTGGCAGCGTGTTGTGTCAAATTTTGGATTGGATATGCCGTAAAAAGAACATGAAATTGATGTTTGTTTTCCCACGGGTGGAGCTAAAAGGCTGTGAAAACAATCAATATTATTTAATAAACCTTTTTAAGTGGCTAGAACCAAGCGCCAAATGTTTTGAATAGTTACAGCAGAATGATAAAACTATTAACGTCCTTTGTAACAACATAGAAAATGAATACTTTTTAGTTTGGATGGGGTACCCCTTAATAATTAAACTTTACGACAAATAAACTTCATGTGGCCTTTAGCGGCAACGTTCCCCATAGTGTTGGGGCTTGTACTAAAGGTAAATACAGAACTTAAAGAGAAAAAATCACTATATAATCCCATCTTGATAATAAAAAAAAATGATTCACTCAATGATCTCATCTTAAAAAAAAAAAAAAAAAAAAAAAAAAAAACATCTCTACAAAAAAAAATAATAATAATAATAATAATAATAATAATAAATCCCTAACTAATGCCATTTGTCGACACAGGATGGAGGATCTACTGACGTGTTCTGTGTGTTGTGAGCCTTACATGGAGAGCCTACGTCACCCCGTCCTCCTGCCCCGCTGTGGACACTCCTTCTGCCGCCCCTGCGTCGCCTTCCTCGTCAAGAATGGGTGTGTGATCTGTCCCAGCTGTAGGATGGATCAGAGGGTGGAGACGGCTGACCATCTCCCTACAGAGTTCAGTCTTCTGGCCATCACTAACGCACAACAAGTTACAAAGGTTAGGGCAAAACTTGAAAAAATTAGCACGTGTGTTACAAAGGTTAGGGCAAGATGTGTGAATAATTAGTACTATGTTACAAAGGTTAGGGCAATACATGCTACAAAGGTCAGGTCAAGACGTGAATAATTAGATCCCTGTTACAAAGGTCAGGGCAAGACGTGAATAATTAAATCCCTGTTACAAAGGTCAGGGTAAGATGTGTCACTAAGGTCAGGGCAAGACGTGAATAATTAATACTATGTTATAAATTATGGTCAGTCAGTTATTAAGGTTGGTGAAAGAAGGTGAATTATATATATTATCAAGTTAAAAACATAAAATATAAATGATTAATGAACTGTAAATAAACATGAATTATTGATTAGTAAGGTACACGAAGGTCAGAATTAATATTTATTGTTATAGCTTACAAAGATAAAATAAAAATAAAAACATGAATTATTATATAGTTACATATTAGGTCAGAGAAAGACACGAATTAAATATTATTACCAGGGTAGGAATAAAGGTCATACATTATAATTGGTAGGTCAAAAAGTTCAAGGGTGATGTTTATTTGATTGGCAGGTCACGAAAGGTCAGACTATATAGGATGACCCTTTATGATAGGTCACAACATAATCTGGTCAGAGAACAACATGAATAAATATTTAACGAGTTTCTAAAATAGATGAGTTTAACT
>JAWZYT010004677.1:40000-64371 GCA_034508575.1 Petrolisthes manimaculis
GAGATGGTATTTCCAGCAGGTGTTCCAGTTCCTGAAGAACATCAACGACGCCATCCGCACCGTCAGCGTCCTGCGTCGGGATGTGGATGACGTGCGGGAACTCTTCAAGGGCGTCAAGATGGTGGAAGGGTTTGGTCCAACGACGGCCCTCTCGGAAGCCTCGAAGTGCCTGGGTCTCAAGTGGAACCTCCAGGACTGTCAGCTGACCTTCAAGAGCCTCATGGGTGGAAAGAAGGAGGAGAAGGCAGCTGAAGAGAAGGAGAAGGATGAGAGTGAAATGAAGGAAGAAGAGATGGAGGAGGTCAAAGAGAGGGATGAGAGTGAAGTAAAAGAAGAAGAGATAAAGGAGGTCAAAGAAAAGAACGCCGATGAAGCACGAGAGAAAGAAGAGGAGGAGAAGGAGGAAGTGGTGGTAAACGGTGAAACAACAGAGAAGTCTGATGAAAATGAAAAGTGTAATGGAGAAAAGGAAAAAGAGGCCAATGAGAAGAAAAAGGAAGTTGATGAGGAAGAAACGCTGACCGAAGAGGAAAAGAGAAAACGCAGGAAACTTCTCAAATTCAGGGAAAAGATGGCTGCTGCTACAGCGGCGGCCGAGAAGGAACAAGTAAAAGAACTTAAGAGAGAGAAAGGTGACCTGAAGAAGGGTGACAAAGAGAAAACGGGTGATGTCAAGAGGAAGGTGAGCTTTGATCTAAACGTAAAGGACACCCCACCAACCATTGCTGAACTGAAGACAAAGAACATGTTACGCAAGTATGCCCCAGTGCCACACGAGCCCTCGGTGACCCCAGAGAGAGAGACGGACAAGAAACTCACCTCGGCACTGAAGAAAGACATCAAGGCAACGGAAACTATAAAAGCTCCCATCACCACCAACAGAGAAAAGGAAGCGGAACTCAAAGAAGACAACGAAGGTAAGATGAACGGTGACTGCAGTAATGACATCGAGGGCAAGAATGAGAGCGATGACGGCAAGAAGAGCGATGACCCAGCCGGCAGAGAGAAGGAAGAGACCAACGACGCCAACAAGACCCCAGAAGCACCAGGCGTCACCAATTCAGAGGAGAACGTATCCAAGAGCGAAGTTAAACCCAAGACCAAACTAGAGCACTCACCATCGTCTCCTTCGGTCATGCAGGGTAAGAGACCACGTGGCCGCCTCGTCCGCCAATCACTCAAGAGATCTCAGACCATGAACTTCAGCTCTCAATCCAATAAAGACGACGATGATGATCCCCTGGAGTCTGACAACATCAAGGGCCTCGATCTGGAGACCACCAAGACCACGAACCCCGAAGAGCCAACCGTTGACAACAAAGATCTTGAGGCGCAGGCGAGTGGCGAGTCAAGGACGAGGGAAGACACCGATAAGAAGGAAGAAAGAGGAGCCACGAGAGCAGAACAACAGGGAACCACCAAGAAGAAAAAGAGCAAAAAACAACCTGACTGCTTCTTCGAGATGGAACCTGAGGAAAAAGAAAGAATCACGACAGAACTCATGGAGGTATGTATGAAGGAGAGTGGAGAGATTGATCTTCAGTAATCATCAGTTTGGAGTCCTGCTGAAGTAACGTTATTGTTGTAGTGAATATTATAACCAGTAGCCACACTTGACTAGATTACACATGGCTTCTGGTATCTCCCTCATTGAGAAAGGTGAAGGAAATAGTATCAATTTATATACGGTAAAATTACTGTAACATTATACTTATTATAATGGGCAAAGTATTTTCAGATTTGACTTGGGTGTAACAGTTTTGGATGAGTCGTAATGCAAAGTGTCCAAAAATTATATAAACAGAATGTATTGTATTGAACACATTTATTTGTACAGATAATATAATACACCAGAATAATGTATAGATTTTCCTATTCAAGACTCACCTGTATGTTGTTTTTATGATTGTTGTTGTTGTTGTTGTTTGTTGCAGGTACCAAGTTTGACGATGATAGTGGAGGGCATTGGGGGGAGACAGGCGTACTTGGCTTGGGAGAAGGAAGGGCTACACGTGTATTGTCACCAGTATCAGGACCTTCCATACGACGTTCTCATTAAGGTTAGTCTGTACAGTGTGTATGTATGTATGTATGTAGTAACTGTACTGTAGTTCGTCTCATTAAGGTTAGTCAGTACAGTATGTATGTACAGTTTGTATGTATGTATGTAGTAACTGTAGTTGGTCTCTATGCTGCATGTCGAGGTTGGTTTGTCCCTCTTAGTGCCAACAGAACCTTCAATGCTACAGTTTCATGAAGTTGAGGGATGTAGACATACTCGCCTTCCCTTCACTATACGTCTCACCTCTATCGTCTTTTTCTGGCTCTATAATTATGACCTCACTGTTGCGGCGCCTAATATCAATCAATCAATCACAGCCTTCACTAGTCCTGATTGATAATAATAAAAAAATAAAAAATAATAATAATAAATTCAATGTTAGGGGTTACTCGATAGTATATTTAACTCGTCTCGCCTGTGTGTGTGTGTGGGTGAGTGATATTTTTGAGAGAGAGAGAGAGAGAGAGAGAGAGAGAGAGAGAGAGATTATTGTGATGGCGCCACTCTCTCTGTCTTCTCGTCAACAACAAGTGTGTGATATTAACGTGTTTGTTGTCTGTTGTTTACATTGAGACTCTGGGTATAGATAGATCCGGGTTGTATAATTATCCTACCTATGCTTACCACTGCCAATTTTATAGTAGTTAAGTTCTTGTTTTCAGATTTGCTTGCTTACCTCTTTTGCTTTTAGATTTTTATTCTTACCTCTATTGCTTTTATCTCCTTTGCGTTATTTATCTTTTCTTTAGTACATGGTAAGAAAAAGATTATGATAAATATTATGACAAGGTTATAAATGTCTTAAAAAAATTATGACAGTGTTAAAAATTTCTTAAAAAAAATTATGATATATGAATTATTATTTATAAATCATATTAAAAACGATGTCTCAAATTCGTTCTTGTGTTACCATTGTTGTCCTTCACATTCCTCAACAATCTGGAGCAACTGATTCCCTCAAACTATTCCAGGCAACAGGACACCATTATTTATGCTCATCTGGTCCTGTTTTCTGGCATACTTTGGAGGAATCAAGACGCTCCAATGTATGTATGTATGTATGTATGTATGTATAGACTACTCCCCTTTATTATTCTGTCCTTCGCGTGGGCAAACTTTTACGGCGACCCACTATTTTTCGAAGGCTGCTAATTCCTCCAGACTATGCCACAAAACAGCAATTATATCCCGATGTTTTGTTTCCTGGCATAGAGTGGAGGAATCTACAGTCTGCAATTTAAGAACAACATGATACCTCTCTTAAAACTAGACTCTCCCACCTTCCTTCCCCGTGTTTGTGTGTCTGGATGTTCAGTGTTGCCAGTACAGTGTTGCCAGTTCAGCGTTTTTTCCGTCGATGCCACAGTTTAATACATATCAATCCGGGTTTTTTTTTTGTGTTTTTTATGTTTTCCTTATATTTTGGGGGGAATAATAGTGTTTGATGATGATTTTCGTGTATTGTGGCCACTCGTGATAATGTTTATAGTGGTAATATCACTGGTATTCACTGTGTGTTTATTGTTTACACTGTGTACCGTTGAAAAGACAATGTTGTGCTGGATTGGCTGCCTTCAAACCCGCTCTGCATGGCCTGTGAAACCTGAGACTGTCTCCACCCTCTCTCTCTCTCTCTCTCTCTCTCTCTCTCTCTCTCTCTCTCTTCCACGTTACAGTAAAAGTAAAATATTTATCATACAATCATATATTATTTCATACATTTATTTATTCATCCTCTTTAATTAATTACATGTTCATTCAAGAACAAAAATATATTCGTTTTGTGTCCTTTTATTATATTATATTTATTATTTATCACGTTTACCTACAGATGACACACATTACCATTACAATGTGTGTGTGTGTGTGTGTGTGTGTGTGTATGTCCTTTACGTGTCCTCTAAGCATATTAACTCTTTCTTTACATAAGTAGATGCACATTCACTATTTATTATTTAACTTACCCAGAGAAAATAATAATAATAATAATAATAATAAAACACACAAGTCACTCATTGTGTACGATTTATCCTTTACATTCGTCTCAGTGTTGACGTGAAAATATTACGTAACATTATGGTAATTTTATGCTCGAGTATCATATTGCAGAGACACTGTGTTCAGGTTTGGGAACACTTTTTGGTGTGGTGGTAGTGGTAGTGGTGGTGGTGGTAGTATAATGGGTGGTGGTGGTGGTGGTGGTGGTATTATGGGTGGTGGTGTTAGTGGTGGGGGTGGGAGTGATGGTGATAGTTGTGATGGTAGTAATGGTAGTAGCCTAGTAGTAGTGTATCTGATAGTGTATGTGTAATTTATAGTAATGGTGATAGTAGGGATAGTTGTAATAGTAGTAGTAAACAATATGTGATTTTGATGATAGTGGTAATATATTTGTTAGTGATGATAGTGGAAGTAGTTTGAAGTGGACTCAATCTGTAACACAATCTCCTCTTATTTATATTCTACTTTACAACATCATCACACGTCAACACTGAACCATTCTCAAATCAGTATCATTTTCAAACCAGCTCTAGACCATGCATGTAACACAATCTCCTCTTATTTATATTCTATTTTATATCATCATCTAACCATTTTCAAACCAGTATCATTCTCAAACCAGCTCTAGACTCTATAACATGATCTCCTTTTTTATCTATTTATTCTACTTTACATCATCATCACACATCAGTATTGAAATGTTATAAAACTAATATGAACAGAAAAATATAAAAAAAAAATTAATTCGTTTGTCGCCTCTTCTGCCACGGCTATCTATGACTTCGACCACCTCACTCTCTCACTTCAGAGGTGGATACATGAAGTGGGTGGGTGAAGAAACTATTGCTCTCGCCTGTATGTATATTATATATATGCATTATTTGTCCCCTCGCCTCTCACGTGCATGTAAATTGAGGTGTGTTCATTAAATCCTGTGACGTGTGCACATTTATGGTCCTACACACCTACATGACCATACACTGTTGCCAATTTAGTGTGTCTGTGTGTGTGTGTGAGAGAGAGAGAGTGTATGTGAGAGGGAGAAAGAGAGAGAGAGAGTGTGTGTGTGTGTGTGAGAGAGAGAGAGAGAGAGAGAGAGAGAGTGAGTGAGTGATGAGTGAGTATGTGTGCGTGTGTGTGTGTCCATTTTTCTACAGGACTATAGTGGGTTGTGAAAATATAAATAAATATAAAGGTGGTGGTGTGTGTGTACTAGTTGGGATCATTCATTTTAGAAGTGATGGTGATATGTTTTTAGAAGGGAATAGATATTGTCATCGTCACTATGCTTTCTCATTGGCCCCAGTAAAAGAGTTGAGGCAATGGAATTTTACAGGGAGAGAGAGAGAGAGAGAGAGAGAGAGAGAGAGAGAGAGAGAGAGAGAGAGAAGAGAAGAGAGAAGAGAGAGAGAGAGAGAGAGAGAGAGAGAGAGAGAGAGAGAGAGAGAGAGAGAGAGAGAGAGAGACTGCATGGGATTGACACCTACCAAGAACATAAGATATAGAAGAAAAGGAGAGAGAGAGAGAGAGACTGGGAGTGACAACAAGCACGAGAGAGAGAGAGAGAGAGAGAGAGAGAGAGAGAGAGAGAGAGAGTAGGAGAAAGGCTAAAATTGACCTGAGTAATACGTGTATAGGAGTGTGCAGTGTTTGTTATGCTGTGGTGGTGGTGGTGGTGGTGTGAAGGCCTGGTTGGTTCGGTCACAAGGCCTGCGTTGAACACCTACAGTATATATATGCATGCAGTCACTACGTCAGTCAGTCAGCCAGTCATGCATGCCGAACAGTCATGCAGATAAGCTTCTTTTTTTTATCTCTCTCTCTCTCTGTTTTTTCTATCTATGTATCTACAGAATTCTATCTGTCTGGTTCATCTGTGTCTGTCTATCCATCTCTTTATCTACACTATCTTGCGTGAATTGTATAATATTATACTTTATCTACTTTATTCGTTATAGGCTTGGCTGGCTTTACAAAGTCTTGTGTTGTCTTGTGGTGTGTTGTGCTGGGTTGTATTGCGTTGTGTTTATGTTTTTTTGTGTCGCTATATGTTGTGTCTTTTCGAGTTACTTTGTCTTGTGTTGCCTTGTCTTATTTTGTTATATTTTGTTGTGGTCTTATGTTGTGTCACTTTTGGTTGTGTCTTTTAGTATCACTTTGTCTTGCCTTGCCTTGTATTGTCTTGTTTTGTGTTAATTAATCAATGTTCTGTTGCTTTGTGTGGATTTTTGTAGTGTCGTCTCGTCTCGTCTCGTCATGTTTCGTCTCGTCATGTGTTTCGGTCCTCAACATAAACCCTCCGTTGTTGTCCCCTTGAAATACTAAAAGGAGACATCGACAAACAACAACACCGCATACCTCTTCTATACCTTCTTCACTATTTCTATACTACCTCCACTATGCCTCCTCTCTTCTCGTTGCAGTCTACCGTCCTACACTCCCTCATCCCCACCAAGTCACCCACTGTGTTCCTGGACGTGGGGTCGGAACAGAAGCAGCATGGTCGCGTCTACATCACTCTCTGGGGACACCTGCGACGAGCCACCAACTTCCTCCACCTGTGCCTCGGAGATCGCGGCCCCTCCTTCAGAAACACCATGTTCCTCGACGTCCTGAACGCTGACAGTCCCGGGGAGAGGATCAGAGGCGGCGACTACGAGTACAACAACGGCCGTGGAGGCGAGGCGTTGTTGGATGATCTCGAGTTTCAGGAAGGGTACTCGATGCCGATGGAGGCCGGGATGGTGGTGGCGGGGGGCAATAACCGAAGGGACATGGACTCCCAATTCTTCGTCTGCACCGAGGACGACCCCGACAGGAAGTTCGCGTGTCCCTTCGGCCGCGTCACGTCGGGTCTGTGCTACATGAAGGAGGCCGTGTGGCTGGTGGTGACGAAGGAGATGTGGGTCAGAGACTGTGGGGTCTTCCTTGATGTCCCAAAGATATAACATAGAAAAAGAATAAATATGCCCTATAGTCGTTAATGGGAGATTCTCTTGTGGATGTTCATTTGAAGTCCTATTGATTCCTCCAAAATACTACTACCAAACAGATCCTTTACTCGTACACTGAAGAACACTGTTTCCAGGAATAGTTTGAGGGAATCATTAGCATTCCACTTTACCAACAAGAGAATATCCACATAAGCTGCTTTGGATATAACAATAGCATGTTATTTAGAAGTGAGAGCGTCTGTTCAATTTTGTGTATGGACGTTTTATATCATAGATTATTAAGTATATGTAATAAATGACTCTGTATTTCAGTTTCCTGGTTCGCTTATCAATAGTACTTGATTTTTCAACTTGGTGTAAATTAAATTATTCCTCACGTAGTTCTTTAGCGTTTGGATAAATGTAATTTGAACATAAACCAACAAAGTTATACATTCTACCAACAATAAACACAACTATCCTCTCTATTTATTTCTACACAAAATATCTATCTTTTTTTATATATACAAGTTTCCTCTCCTTTTTAATTTACACACAAAGTATCTCAAAATTGTAAACAACTTCCTTTCTTTTTTATTAATTTGGACAAAAGTTATCTCTTTATTTACACACAAGTTATTTTCTCTGTCTTTATTAATGTACACTCTAAGTATCGGTGTCTCCTTCTCTTTCTATTGATATGGACACAAGTTATCTCATGCATTATATACACACAAGTTCCCTCACTCTGTTTATTACATGTGATTTATTTATCCTCGTGTTGTCTGCACCTGCTGTGTGTGTGTGTGTGTGTGTGTGTGTGTGTGTGTGTGAATGTGTGTGTGTGTGTGTGTGTATGTGTGTGTGTGTGTGAGTAAAGCAAGTTCTTACACCCAGAGTGACCCTCGCCTTGTTCAACATAATGGAGAAATTACTGCCGGATTCCAAGAGCTTGTTGATGTAGTGAATTGACAATGAGAGGGAGAAAAAAGCAAGTAAAAGAGAGAGAGAGAGAGAGAGAGAGAGAGAGAGAGAGAGAGAGTTAGTTTCATATTGTACTCATTTTATCATATAGGTATATACACACACATACATACATACATAATTATGCACACCCACCCACACACATATTATATGCTTTCACTTTGTTTTTCCTGTTTGTTTGTCTCTCTCTCTCTCTCTCTCTCTCTCTCTCTCTCTCTCTCTCTCTCTCTCTCTCTCTCTCTCTCTCTCTCTCTCTCTCTCTCTCTCTCTCTGTGGATGTATTTTTCAACGTCAATTTTACATAATGTGTTGTTTATTCCTGACATTTCTCTGGTACGTTAGTTGCATAATTTAGGAACCACACAATCATTTTGTTGTTGCTCGCCTCGCATGACAACAAGAAAGTCATCATCCTCATCATCATCACCTCCACAATCATCATCATCATCATCTTCATCACCACCATTCTCACCACCGCCATCACTATATTCACCACTACCCCATCCTCATCATCTTCACCTCCACAATCATCATCATCATCTTCATTGTCACCATCTTCACCACTACCATCACCACCAACACCACCACCATCACCACCACCTTCACCACCAAAACTCACAGATACTCAACAAACAACATCAGTCATTCATTCATCAACCCAAACTAAAAATATTCTACTCCTCCTGACTTTTTCTTCCTTCTCAAGAGTGTAAATAATTTGACAAACTGAGTACAGACATAGTTAATTAAGTGGGTGTGGGATTAGGGGGACAGGCTAGGGGTGGGTAGAAAGCCTGTTCCCTATTTCTGCACCTTCCTAACCCCTCCCCAAGCCTGTCCCCCTACTCCCGCACCCCCCAAAATCCCCCTAACTCCTCCCCAAGCCTGTCCCCCTATTCCCACACACCATTAAGAGAGGAATCTATTGTTGATAAAGTGATGGGCTATAGTGAAGCTTGTGATTCCTCCAAATTAGACCCTTAATAGTATGTACACTAAGGTCGTTTGTTTCCTGGCATAGTTTGGAGAAATCAGTAGCCCTCCAATTTAGCCAACCAACAAGATATTCCTCCCCCCCCCCTCCCCCCGCCTAAAGGATGTGCTGGAATCTTGTAAACACAGACACTGGAATGCTGGAACACGAATATCATACATAAGGGTCGCTGTAACTCTCGCCTTTGTTATTAAAAGTAGTACGGTAGTTGATGGGCTGGAACCGTCGACAAATAGCATTCTAATTTTATAGAAGACACAGGACACCAACTATCAACAATTGTATTATTATCAAAGGAGTAAAAGAAAATAAATGCAGGAACTGTTGATAAAATTAATGTATTATAATGTGTAGGATTAATAATTATACAAACTTTCGACAGATGTATATATATATATATATATATATATATATATATATATATATATATATATATATATATATATATATATATATATATATATATATATATATATATATATATATATATATATATATATATATATATATATAAGAAAAATTGTCCACAAATGTATTATAATTGTAGAAAGTAAAAAAAAAAAAGCAAAAATTGTCCACAAATGCATTATAATTATAGGAGTGAGAAAAAAACCCACAGCAATTGTCGACAAATGCCTGATAATGTTAGGAGATAGGGAACACCAACTGGGCCTCCCAAAGCACAGGGGCGTGGAGAATGGGTGTAGTGAGGGTATTAGAGATAAAAGTAATCATGGTGGGGTTGGATATCACAGTGACCAACCCACCAACCAACCCACTCACCAAACAACTGACCTACCAACCCACCAACCCACTCACCAAACAACTGACCATCCAACCAACTAACTAACTAACTGACCATCTCACCATTCAACCAACTAACTAACTAACTAACTAACTGACCATCTCACCATCCAACAAACTAACTAACTAACTAACTAACTAACTGACCAACTCACCATTCAACCAACCGACCAATCGACTAACTAAATGACCGACTAAACAACCGACCAACCAACCGACCAACTAACCATTCAACTGACCAACCAACCAACCGACCAACTAACCATTCAACTGACCAACCAACCAACCAATCAACTAAACAACCAACCGACCAACCGACCAACAAACCACATCTTTTTTTACCTTATGTTTACCTTTTATTAGTCTTTAATTTCTTGTTTTTTCTTGCTTTCTTTAATTTAATAAGGGTACTCATTTTGTCGTCGTGCGTGTGGTGGCCTTTATTTGTTTTGCCTAGTGTATGTGTGAGTGTGTGTGTGCCCAGCCTCTGTGTGTGTGTGTGTGTGTGTGTATGTGTGTATGTGTGTGCGTGTAAGTGCCCAGCCTCTGTGTGTGTGTGTGTGTGCCCAGTCTCTGTATGTGTATGTATATGTGTGTGTGTGCCCAGCCTATGTGTGTGTGTGTGTGTGTGTGTATATACATAAGTGCCCAGCCTGTGTGTGTATGTGTGTGGTCTGGCCAGCTGTCATTAGAGGTCAGGAGAGTGGCCTGAAGGAGTGTACCGACCCCAGAGAAGCCAACATTGTAACTAGACCTCACCTTCAGCCCAGACACTCACCCACTCAGCCAGACAGACAGTCAACCAATCAGCCACCCACCCAACCAGACAGTCAACCAGCAACCCAACTAACCAACTATCCTCGCAACTATCCCACCAACCTACCAGCCAGCCATCCAACCTGACAGTCAACCAACCACCCAACCACCCAACAATTCAACCAACCACCCAACTAACCAACTAACCTCCCAACTATCCCACCAACCTCCCAACTATCCCTCCAACCCATCACCCAGCCAGCCAGCCAACCAACCCACCAACAAACTAACCAACCAACCAACCAACAAACCAACCAACCAACCCACCAGTCAACAAACCAACAAATTAACCAACCAACCAACAGACCAACAGACCAACCCACCCACAAACCAACCAACCAGCCAACAAACAAACCAACAAACCAACAAATTAACCAACCCACCAACCAACAAACCAACCCACAAACAAACAAACAAACCTCCCAACCAACCCACCCACCAACCCACCCATCCTCCAACCCATCTCCCAACCAAACCACCAGCCAACCCACCCACCAGCCCACCATCCAGCCAGTCACCTCTGCCTCGACCCATCATTAGTCACTCAACCCACCATCAAGCACTCCAGCCGTGAACTGTAAATTGGCCAACCCACAGCACCGGCTTCCTCTGGGCTTGGCCGAGTGGTGGCTTGTCATTTCCTGGCAACATAATAATATACCCTATGCACTCGTATTTTGTTCAGATGTCATTCCTACTAACTATTTGGAATACATTTTATTTATTTTTTCTTTATCTATTTTTCTATTATTTTGTTTATTTATTTTTTTTGGTGGGATGTGATTTCTCTAAACTGTACGGTATATAGTACATATTTATTTTTTATTATTATTTCCTAGAGAATATATACCTGCTTCCTCACTCGTTGCATTGCTCGGATATATCCGTAAATGTAGCGTTATCCAAAGCAAATGACAAACTGTTTACAAATCTATGTTACAATGTTACATTATTTTTAGCTCCGGCCTCAGCCGAGAGCTCAAGGTCTTATCGTAATTATTGTTCTTGTTCTTGTTCTTGTTCTTCTTTTTCTTGGGGCGACAACTTCTTATAAGAGCTTCAACTGACTCACTCACTCACTCATTCTTCTTGGGTCGACCATTTCTTAAAAGAGGTTCAATTCACTCACTCACTCACTCACTCATTTCACTTGAATCATTAAGAGCCGGAGCTTTTGAAGGGTTTTCCTTCATGTTCTTGTTTGTTTATGTTGAGCCTGGCGAAAGAGAGAGAGAGAGAGAGAGAGAGAGAGAGAGAGAGAGACGGGTCAAGCCAAGCTCCCTGACCTGACCTGTGTCCCCAGCCATCAATATTGGTCCAGTGTTGTGTCTGTATAAGGCAAGTGGCAGGCACCACCACCACCACCACCACCAGGTAACCACTCTAACCCACATTGTACTCTACACTACAGAGAGAGAGAGAGAGAGAGAGAGAGAGAGAGAGAGAGAGAGAGAGAGAGAGAGAGAGAGAGGTAGAGAGAGAGAGAGAGAGAGAGAGAGAGAAATTGCAAAGTACCATATATGAGAGAGAGAGAAAGAGAGAGAGATTGCAAAGTACCATATATGAGAGAGAGAAAGAAAGAGAGAGATTGCAAAGTACCGTATGTGAGAGAGAGAGAGAGAGAGAGAGAGAGAGAGAGAGAGAGAGAGAGAGAGAGAGAGAGGTTAAGGTGTAGTTGACTTGTTCGTTCATCACACTAATTGTTTCTGGACCCTGTGATTGTGTCTGAGAATTTTAGGGGGCTTCTGGTTCCTCCTAACTATGCCACGAAACAACCTCCTTTAATCATGTTGTGGTGTTTCGTGGCAATATTTGAAGGACTCGTTTACCTCCAATTTTTCGACTACATCACAGGGTCCCTATAGCAAGAAAATGAGAAAGATGTGAAATAATCTCCCCCCCCCCCCCCCCAAAAAAAAAAAAAGAAAAAAAAAGCATCAACTTCCTCTTTATTTTGTAGTCTCTCCTAAGAAATACATGAATAAATAATAAATAACTATATAAATAAATAAAGACAGAATTGGATGCGCATTATAGTCTTCATTATTTTTTTTTCGTATTTTCTTTACTTATTTATTTATATTGTTATTTATTATTTATTTTGTATTATTTATTTGTTATTTTAATCTTGCCTTACCTTGCAAAAATACAATAGGTCCCCACAACCAACTTACGTCATAATACTTGGAAGAGAATCATTGCATTTTCACCAGGATTAATAAAAAAAATGTACTTAAGGGACCCTGTGTTGTAGTCTGAAATTTGGAGGTAAACGAGTCCTTCAAATATTGCCACGAAACACCACCATTATGGAAGGAGCTTGTTTCGTGGCATGGTCAGGACGAATCAAAAGCCTCCAATTTCCATGCACGATCACAGGGTTTTTAAATAAGTGATGTGGTAAAAGGTTCTTGGCCTTGTTGATAACCTGAGCTGACTGACACCTTCTCTCCTTTCCTCATTTCCTCATCGCGACTGAGTGAGTGAGTGAGGAATGAGTAAAAAGGAAAAGAAAGAATACTGTGCTCTTCCTCCCTTCCTTTTTAGTTCCGGCCTCAACTGAGAGCTCAAGGTCTTATCGTAATTATTGTTCTTGTTCTTGTTCTTGTTCTTGTCCTTGTTCTTGTTCTTGTTCTTGTTCTTGTTCTTGTTCTTATTCTTGGGGCGACAACTTATAAAATGCTTCAACTGACTCACTCACTCACTCACTCACTCACTCACTCACTCATTCTTCTTGGGTCGACCATTTCTTAAAAGGGGTTCAACTCACTCATTCCCTCACTCACTCATTTCACTTGAATCATTAAGAGCCGGAGCTTTTGAAGGGTTTTTCTTCA
Organism: Petrolisthes manimaculis; assembly: GCA_034508575.1. NCBI lineage: Eukaryota > Metazoa > Arthropoda > Malacostraca > Decapoda > Porcellanidae > Petrolisthes > Petrolisthes manimaculis. The sequence goes on from JAWZYT010004677.1 coordinate 53,432, forward strand.
TGTTCTTGTTTCCTCTCTCCCTTCTTAACTTCCTTTCTTCTTATCTTCTTTTCTCTCTTCCTTCCCCAGTTCCTTCCATCCTTCCTTTCTTCCTCTCTTCCTTCTTTCCTTCATTACCCCCTTCCTTCCTTAATTCCCACCTTCCTTCCTTCCTTCCTTAATTCTCCCTTTCCTTCCTTCCTTCCTTCCTCCCTGCCTTCCCCCCCCCCTTCCTTCCTCCCTTCATCCCTTCCTCCATCCATCCCTTCCTCCCCCACTTCCTTCCTTCCTTCCTTCTTTGCAGTATCAATATTTGTGTGGGTGTTGCCGCTGTCCTCTGCCCCTCTACCCCCACTCCTCCCCTCCCTATCCCTCAACTATCTCCTCCTCCTCTATCCCTCAACTATCTCCCCTTCCTCTATCCCTCAACTATCTCCTTCCCTCCTCTCCCCTATCACCCACGCCCATGCCCTCTATTCTCTCCCATCCCTCCCCCCCCCTCCCCCCACCACCAACACCTCCCGAGTTTGGTTATCGTGAGGCAAAAACACACACACACACACACACACACGGACACACACGACCTTCACGCTTCAATAACACCCTCAATGAAATAAAAGAATCTCCCTCTAGTTGATAATAATCCTTACTTCCTACATTCTAAAACACATACTATCACAGCCTTGAAATATTCTACTACAAGTTCCTGCTGCTATATACCTTCGTCGTTCAGTTGAGTTGAGTTGAGATGCCAGTTAGTCGCTTCAGGACGGAATGACCGCTAAAATCCCTCACCCAAGTCCATTTCTCGGATTTAATGTGTGCAGTTGTGGTTAGAGCAAGGATAATGCATCCCTCAGGTAACCTATTATGGCCCTCAAGGTGTTTACGTAAGGGATCTCTAGATGGCAACAATCCTGATCAACACACATACACACACACCCACACACACACACACACACACACCATGCAACCTTTCTTCTTCAGCAGTCGGGGTGGGTTTTCTAAAGGAGAGATAGATACATTTCGTAGTAGATAAGCTTCGTATGTTAAGCAGATAAGCAATACATTATATCCCTCTAATGTAGATTGCATGCCGATGTTGTTGTTCTTTTTTTTTTCTTTGGAGCATACGTAGCTTGTGGGCAGGACGAACCAGCAGGTGAATTTGAGCGAAGAGTTAAGCTTCAAGGTTATTCAAACATGATGTGAATCCAGGGACACTAGGCACCGGTATCAATTTATCAGTCTTTATAAAATTAACCTTCCCTTGTATATAGACACACCACTAAACACACCAAAAACATGTGAGTGATGGAATATATTAAGTGTAGACATCAGTGGGGTGTTTGGCTGGCTGGCTGGCTGGGTGGGTGACTGGGTGCGAGGAGTTGAAACGAACCCATTAAAAAAACGAGTCGATGTTGAAGGAAAAGTTTACGTTCGGTCCGTGCGAGACTCGTGCCACCTCCTGGATACTTTAAAGTTCCACTCATCCAGTCTCAGTATCCCTCGAGCCTCAGTCTAGAGTGGTTGGTTGTGATCACTGCGCTCTGATATTATAGTTTTAGTCCCGTGTCTGTTACCCTCATAATCCTTACTGGTTATTAATGCATAGGGTCATTGGTAGATGTGTGATTATATAGACGGTTTAATAGGCACCTGGAAATACGTATAGAGCCTAGTGCTAGTCACAGTAATTCATCTTGTTGCACGAAATTCATATCCTAAAGATGAAAAATACAACACCACCACCAATAACAACAACATTAACACTGTGACACTCGTCTCGATATCAGTCTGTCAATCAGTCTGTCTGTCAGTCAATCAGTGGTAACATTCAGAACCCTGCAAAGGACAACAACAGTGTATTATTGTGTGTGTGTGTGTGTGTGTGTGTGTTTGTGTGGGTGACAAAACTTTTATACCAGGGGACCGTGATTATAATAGTCGTCTAGGTTGGTGTGTTGGTGGTATGCAGTGTTGTGTTGGTGGTAGTGGTGGCTGCTGCTAAGGGTACCAACTGCGCGGCATTCTTCTCCTAAGGTATGTTAAGCACCGTGTAAATTTAGAATGAATGCTGTGGGGAGGCTGAGTGGGCAACACGTATGTATGTATGTACGAGTGTAACCTAATATACATACACATACCGACGACGTGAAAGGTGTAGTGTGTACATGTGTTATCCGTATACATTAGCATACATTAATATTTGAGGTTTGCACGGTTAAGTTGACTAGTGAGTGAATGATTGATATACAGTATATACTTGACAGCCTATACGTAACGATAATGTGGGATTAATATATACCACGGTCGAGAATGTATGTGTATATTCTCTCGACCGTGTTACAGCCTATAAGTTTACATTACTGTGGTTTGCAAGGTCTAGTAAACGATAATGAGTGATTGATATATACTGTACAACGTTTACATTACTGTGGTTTGCAATGTCTAGTTAACGATGTGTGATAGATTTACTGTACGGTAGCCTTCTTCTACCACCAGGGGGCAGTGTTGTATTGGGTTCACAGCAAGACAAGGTTTGGTGGTGTTTATCTTACCTAAATATATCTTAACCTCAATACTGACTGTGTGCTTCTTATGGGATTATGGTATAGTTCAGAGGTCAACACACACACACACACACACACACAGGTTAAGTTGGTCCTTACCTTAATTAGGATCTGTAGTGGGAAACATCTATATTTATTATTATTATTATTATTATTATTATTGTTATTGTTATTGTTATTATTATTATTATTATTATTATTATTATTATTATAATTATAATTATTATTATTATTATTATTATTATTATTATTATTATTATTATTATTATTATTATTATTATTATTATTATTATTATTATTATTATTATTATTATTATTATTATTATTATTATTATTATTATTATTATTATTATTATTATTATTATTATTATTATTATTATTATTATTATTATTATTCTGATAGTCCTCGTCAAATCTACTGAAATATAATCACTCTTACCAATACCAAACCATAAAATATAATAAACACAATGGATGATAATTATTACTGAACTAACACCAGCCGCTCCATAAAGTTAGTTAGTTAGTTACCAATCATTTAGGGATTATAATTATATGAAGGATAACTGGGTACAGAATCAGTCACTATATTAGGATACAGTACCAGAAAGTCCTTGAATCAAAACACGTGCTTCGGGTTGTCGTAAAAGTGTATATATTTGGTACTGAATTGGATATGCTTACGAGTTGACATTCTGTGTGTGCTGTTGAAAAATTGGCCTTTATAAGTTTGTATAGATTATTTATGGCATTGGGTACTATATGGTTAATTAAGTACCGGTACTCTTTATAATATTATATGGTTTGAGTTTGTAGGTACTGTATACATTTCCTGTGATGTAGTCAGAAAATTGGAGGTTAGCGAGTCCTTCAAATAGTGCCACGAAACACCACCTATATGGAAGGAGCTTGTTTCATGGCATAGTCGAGAGGAATCAGAAGCCTCCAATTTTCATACACGAACACAGGGTCCTTAACGAGTTGACAAAGTTGTATAATTGGTGTGTTAATATTTGGTGAGTTGTATAATTATTGGCGATCACCCTCTTCCCCACTAGGCTACCACCACCATCATCATCATCCCCACAACCCCACCCCCTCACAACCTCAACCCCCACCACTTCAACCCTTCCAATAAGTACAGATGTGTATATATAATGAATACCGGTAGTGTTAGTTAATCATTCAGAGTAAGTAACCTAAGTAGTAATTCTGTCGGTTGTCTGGTGTTTAATAAGAGTAATTTATTTTTTTAGAGATCCACACTAGTGACTCGTGGGCAAACTATCGATATATATCAAAGTCTTAGTTTAGGTTTTAGTTTATTGGTCTTGGGTGCATTTAATAAGGACCCTTCGTGTGATCGTGTATGAAAATGTTGAAGGCTTCTTGATTCCTCCTGACCATGCCACGAAACGAGCCCATTCCATATAGGTGGTGCTTCGTGGCAATGTTTGAAGGACTCGTTTACGTGATCTCCAATTTTCTTACTCCATCACAGATTCCCTTAATTAATTAAACGCACAAATTTTCAATACGTCATAATCAGTTTATATAATTATAGTCTTTAATGGGGTAGTTGTACAGTCACTCATAAAAATTAAGACCCCCCAGGCCAGTCACCTTCTTATACGTGTGATATCGGTTCTGGCAACAGTGTACGTGACGTCAGTGATGGCGCTTGAGATACGAAGTTAATCTGTTCGACTCACATTGAACTAAGGGTAGATGAGACGAAGCATGAGTTGAGATAAAGTTTCGAGCAAACCAACCTTCCTCCAAACACCACCACCTCTGACGTCATGTACAATGTTACCAGAATCGATATCACACGAGTTAAAAGGTGTCTTGCCTGGGGTTGTCTTTACTTTTATGAGTGACTGTACAGTGATATATTCCTCCAAACTATTCCAAGCAACATTATATCCTTGTATTTATTAACTGGTTTTGTTTTCTGGAGTATACAGTGCACTCCTCTTAATGTGTAGAGCTGCTGATCGTATACGGTTTGATTGTAAGTGTGTGTGTGTGTGTGTGTGTAGCCGGCCCTTTCTTTCAGTATATAGGCAAGGAGTGACGGGCGGACAATAGGTCATGGGAGAAGCAAGGTTAAAGAGAGAGAGAGAGAGACACGCACACACACACAAACACACACAACATTTACTCACACACACACACACACACAAACACACACAACATTTACTCACACACACACACACAAAACATTTACTCACTTGGCACCTTCCTCCCTGTATACAACTCCACCAAAAATTATTCCCAACTGGGCATGATAAAATTGGTGGTGTTGGTTGTGAGGCGCCACTGGTTAATAGGAGGGTCGGCCAGAGTAAGTGAAAATGATCAAGACGGGAAAGCGTTGATTACCCAAGTTCTGATTAATGACGTCGACTTGTGGTGTGTGTGTGTGAGAGAGAGAGATAGAGATAGATAGATAGAGAGAGAGAGAGAGACGTAGTGGCTAATTGTGTGTATGTGTGTGTGTGTGAGGTAGTGCCTAATCATATGTGTGTGTTTGTGTGTGTGTGACGTAGTGCCTAATTATGTGTGTTGTTTTGTGTGTGTGTTTGTGAGACGTAGTGCCTAATTATGTGTAATGTTGCCAGTTCTTTATTTTCTATCTTTATTTTTTTACATTTTAACTCTGAGGCCACACAACACCCGTGATGTAGTCAGACAATTGGAGGTTAGCGAGTCCTTCAAACATTGCCACGAAACACAACCATCTACTTAAATTAATTAAAGGAGCTTGTTTCGTGGCATAGTCAGGAGGAATCAGAAGCCACCAAGTCTCATACACTATCCCTTAAGGGGGGTAATTCACTTTTGTTACATTGGAGTGCTTTGATTCCTCCAAAGTATGCCAGGAAACAGGACCACATGAACAAATATAAATGGAGTTCTGTTGCTTGGAATAGTTTGGAGGATTGATTCAGTTGCACCAAATTTATCCAACACCCCCTCAATAAAATGTCCCCCTAAATAATAAAACCACGTGTTGGAAAAATTGCTCATAAAGACAAAAAAAAAAGTTTATACTCAAGCGGAAAATTATGTAAAGACAGGTGTAGAAAATTGCCGAAATTATCAAAAGAAAAATGAAAAAAAAAAAAAAAAAAATTGGTGAGTAGAATATTCCAAGCCTAATTAAGTAACCAGCAGGCAACTCACATCGTTTAGCCATGCATTTCATTGTTGTGTCAAGTTAAACAATAGCCTCGTTAAGCACCACTGCCACAAACTCTTTTTTTTTTTTTTTTTTGTGTGTGTGTGTGTGTTTGTGTGTGTGAAAGGAGAAAGAGAGACACACACAGAAGTAGTAAGTGTGAAATGATCATTGTGTGTATTTGTGTGTGTGTAAATGACGGAGACACACACACACACACACAGAAGAAGTAAGTGTAGTATGATCATTGTGTGTGTGAAAGACGAACAGACACACACACAAAAGAAGCAAGTGTAGTATGATCTGTAGGTGTGTGTGTGTGTGTGTGTGTGAAAGACAAAAAGACACACACACAATGCAAGTGTTTTATGATTAGTAGGTGTAGGCGTGTGTATTTTTTTTTTTTTATACCAGACTTCCCTCCAAGTATAGTTGAGCGATTACAGAGGTGTTTTAGGCGAAAGTTTTGTGAGTAGTGTAGTGTGGTGTGGTGGTGTGTGCTCAGCTGACAGCAGAGTAATGTTGGGGGAAATTTACTGTCTTTGTTCGCAAATGCCTTCCTGTCTCTTTAAAGTGTCTTGTTTTGTTGGTGGTGGTGTTGTTTTTGGGTGGTGTTGGTAGTGGACAGGTGGAATACAAAGCAAGGTAGCACCATCAGCAATATTTTTAATAATGGTAGTCATTTAGGTGTCATTTTAACGAGGGTCATAAAACACTAAATTATGACATTGGGAGAACGACTGGTGTTGGGAGCAAGAGGGGGGAGGGGAAGGGAGAGGGGGTGGAGGAAGGGAGAGGGGGTGGGGAGAGGTGGGAGGTGGCTGAACGATAGGGGGAGGGACACAAGCACAAGAGGCAGAGTGTCAGAGTCCATGGTCAGAGTAGTCCAACCTATAGGTGGAAGAAAGGAGAGTTATTAGGCTGTGAAGAGTGTTTGTGTGTATATAGCCTATGTACAGTCACGAGTACTAATAAGTATACCGTTTGGGTTGAAGCTTTGAACAGTCCAATTCACCAACGAACTAATTCCAATGAAGATCTTATTATTGTGCATTTATTTACTTTCTCTATATAGGTATTCGAAGCACACCTGAATATACTTATTAGTGCTCGTGACTGTACCTGTGTCCTGGATATAAACTGTTGAAAATTACTTCCAGCTTAACCTTAACTGATTTTGTTACATCTTCATAATTATTCTCTAGAAATTTTAGAAATATTTAACTTCATACGTAATTGTATTGATAACTGCAAACCACCAATTAACATCCGAAGTTGGTTATTGTGTTGGTACTGTTTTTGTATTAGTAATGTTGTCCTTTGTGTGTGTGTGTGTGTGTGTGTGTGTGTTGGTACAGTATATAATTATCAGATTACAGTTGAATGGTGTGTGTGTGTGTGTGTGTGGTTTGTAGGAAGGAATGGCATGGGTGTGTGTGTGTGTCTGTATTGTATGTTCGTGCGCGCTTGTGTGTGGCGTTGGGTGTGTAGGGAGGAATGGCTTGTGTGTGTGTATGTGTAGTCGGCAAATGGTGGTGGGTGTGTGTATGTATGTGTAGGGAGGAATGGCGTGTGTGTGTGTGTGTGTGTGTGTGTGTGTGTGGTCGGCAATTGGTGGTGGGTGTGCACTACTGGCCTACTCCCCCCGGCAACCCCATCAGCAGTCTAGCAGAGCGGCGGAAGTTGGTGGGTGGGTTGGTCGGTCGGTGGCGGTGGCTGAGGCGGCAAAGAGGGAAGTAGGAATAAAAAAAACAGGGTAAAGATTTGTTACCTCCAACTCTCCTGTTTATTACCTGTTTGTTTATTTGTTTGTTTGTTTGTTTGAAAGCCGATGGAGATGATTATTTTTCTGTATTTTATTGGGGTTGTGGAGATTAATAATTATTATTGTTATTTTTGTCGTGGTTGTGGGGGTGAATAATTATTATTATTGTTATTTTTTTTGTGGTTGTGAGTTAAGGGATAGAAAAATAATAGAGGTAGAGTGTGGGTAGAGGTAGAAGGACAAGTAGAGGTAGAGAGTGGGTAGAGGTAGAAGGACAAGTAGAGGTAGAGGTAGAAGAACAAGTAGAGGTAGAGGTAGAGGGTGGGTAGAGATAGAAGGACAAGTAGAGGTAGAGGTAGAAGGACAAGTAGAGGTAGAGGTAGAAGGACAAGTAGAGGTAGAGGTAGAGGTAGAGGGTGGTCAGAGATTGGTGGTGGACATACAGGTAGAGCAGAAAAAGAAACAAGGTATGTACCGTAAATATCTGTCTGCCAAACTCGTGTGTACCAGTTTTTGTTTTTCGGGACTCGATGGTGATTATATTTTTGTTGTTTTTGTTGAGGTTATGTATGAGTTGAGGAAAAGGAATCAAAGTACCGTAATCATTTGCCAACTTTGTGTGTGTGTGTGTGTGTGTGTGTGTGAGAGAGAGAGAGAGAGAGAGAGAGAGAGAGAGAGAGAGAGAGAGAGAGAGAGAGAGAGAGAGAGAGAGAGAGAGAGAGAGAACGATTACTGAATAATTTGTTGTTCAGTTTGTACATTTTTGTGGGATGATTTTTTTTTAAATTATGGGTGTTGTTTTAGTAGAAGCGTAGGGGGCGTGACGAACCTGGGCGTCATGGTGGTTGGTTGGACGTTAGTGAGGGCGTGGACTGGAGAGTTAGAGACCTATCAACAACAGACGGGACGTTGAAAATATAATGCTATCTAAATAGACTACATAAACATTATCCAGTGTACCGTGTGTGTGTGTATATGTAACTAAACTTGAGGTGTGTTAACGTGTGTGTAACTAAACATAAGGTGTGTTAACTTTAGATGTGTTAACGTGTGTGTAACTAAACATAAGGTGTGTTAACTTTAGATGTGTTGGCGTGTGTGTAACTATATTTGGTGTGTTGGCGTGTGGATGGGTGTGTCCTGACGCTAGTGTTGGTGTGTAGCGTGAGGTGTTTTGGTTGGTTGGTGTGTTGGTTAGTTGGTATTTACCGTGACCAAGAACACCACCACTTCACACAGGATATAATTATTGTATGAACCCCTCCCTTCTCTCAACCACATACCACCACAACCACATACCACCATCACCTATCCCTCCCAAAACCTTTCTCCCCTCACCATCACCACTACCACCATCTCCTCCTCCCTCCCAAAACTCCTCTCCCCTTCTTTATTACCTCTTTACCCCTTTCCAACTAACTCCTCTCCCATCCACATCACTACCAAACCCCATCCACACCACCTTTCCCTCCTAACCATATTCTCCTCTCCCTTCACCACCACCAAATCTCCCTTCTACAACTCTCCCCCCTACGTATGTCATTACTAGATACTCCATTAGCATTCTGGAACTTGGCTGCCTGTAGTAGATAGACAGAGACCAGTTCTACCACTCACCCTCTCAAATTAATGGGTTATATTATCTGGATACCATTATTTTCAAGTCTTTGGTCGCGTTCAAGTAGTCGGTCGGTCGTTCGGTCGTCTGTATGATCGAATAGTCGTACACCGTGACGATTGTGGCACTGTAAGAGATAGATATAGTAACATGAAGGGCCTGAGTGGTTAGATTTTGACATTTGTACACTCCTAAGTGACTCCTTCCTTGTATAGCAGTAGGCTTGCAACACCTATATGAGAATTATGATTATTCAGGCCTTGAGAAATTATGCGAAACTAGACTTATAGTTGTTGTTGGTCTCTGTAATGTTTGGTTCATAATAATCACTGAAATGGCTCGCTTTCATTCACCTGCTGCAAGATTTGTTATCGTGTCCACACAACATGATTTGCAGTACTTACAATAAAAGCGATTGAGAAGGAAATAAGTACTGAGTAAATACGGTACCTACTTTTATATGACAATTTTATGATATATATGACTGACTGAGGGTTTTTTTCTCCCAAATTTATTAATACAGTAGCAGAATTTCAATGAGTATTTAATCTGAGTCTATGAGGAATGAGTGAGTGAATGAGAGACAGTGAGTGGATGAGCAAGTGGGTGAATGAGAGAGTCAATGAGTGGGTGAGTGAGTGATGAGGGTGTGAAAGTGAATGAAACAATGAGCTCCAGAAAGGTATGAATGAGTACCAGACGCAATGAGGGTCTGAATGAGTCACGGTGGGTGTTGTGTTCATGAGTGAGTGTGTCCCAGGGTCTTGGGGTGTCCCTGTGTGTGTGTGTGTAGTGGGCAGCCAAGCGGGGAGTCCCACACACTCCAACACCGGATACAAGTTCACCGCCATGACTCCTCTCTCTCTCTCTCCTGCATCAACTCGTTCGTGGGAATATATATATATATATTTATTTATTTATTCATTTATTTATTTATTTATTTATTTATTTATTTATTTATTTATTTATTTATTTATTTATTTATTTATTTATTTATTTATTTATTTATTTATTTATTTATTTATTTATTTATTCATTTATTTATTCGCACATAAAACTCAATATCTTAGCTTATCATATAGTCTGATAATGGACAGAGGGAAAACTTGGAGAAAGTTTGTCAATCGTATTATACTGTGAAGGTTTGAAGGATGAAGGGAAGCTGCTTGTGTTGCTCACGTCCCTTCCCTTCCCTTCCCTTCCTCCGTGACGCTGACGAGGGAATAACCCTGACGACAGTAATGGGAGTCAACCAACACACACACACACACACACACAGTCGAAACTCAGTCAGGTATGTCCGTCCGTTGAGAGAGAGAGAGAGAGAGAGAGAGAGAGAGAGAGAGAGAGAGAGAGAGAGAGATAGAGAGAGAGAGAGAGAGTTTAGGGACCTCCATAGTGAGAACTAATATATGGAGGTGATGATGACTGGGAGAAGGTTGGTTGGGGAGACATAGATTGGTAGAAAGTAGAGGCACGTTGATGGGAAGACGGATTGGGAGTTGTTGTTGTTGTTGTTGATGTGTGATTTAAGAGAAGACACCAGAGAAAAGAACTGGGAGATGCTGCTGGGGAAAGCTCTAAATTAAGGGATAGTAATATTTTCGATAGATTAGAGTACCTTGATTCCTCCAATTGTTTGCCAGGAAACAGACCCAGATGACGATAAATAATGGTATCCTGTTGCTTGGAATAGTTTGGAGGAATCAGTTACTCCAGATTTACCACCCAAAACAATGTGCTATATAGCCTTTCCACTTATTGTAATTAAAACTGTGAAGTGTCGACGAAGATGAGGTGACTTCGATGCTCCTTAGG
>JAWZYT010004678.1:0-47500 GCA_034508575.1 Petrolisthes manimaculis
CCTCCTCCACCTACACTGACCCACATGTCCACTTCTCTTACTCCACACCCCCTTTCCCCCCTCCACCCCTTCCACTCCCTCCTTCCACCTACACTGACCCACATGTCTACACCTCCTTTCCTCTACCACCTCCACCTCCCTACACCACCTCCACCTACACCTCACTCCACCCCTTCCATCTCCATTCCCTACCCCCTCCACCACTATCCCAGCCCTTCCCCCCCACCCCACCTCTCCTACCTCCACCCATTAACATGAACTCTCCACCCCTCCACCACCTCCACCCACCCTGACCCAAATGCCAAGCCAGCTAGGCTACCCTTTCCATCCAGGATCCAGACTGACTGGCACTTGTACACACACACACACACACACACACAATTTGTATACCGGTACCTCCCTCATATTCTCTCTCTCTCTCTCTCTCTCTCTCTCTCTCTCTCTCTCTCTCTCTCTCCAGGTCACGCAACAATTACTCTTACCTGGAAAAAGGAGTACTATTTTGAGTATGTGTGTGTGTGTGTGTGTGTGTGTGTGTGTGTGTGCAATAGGGGCGAGAGAGGGGAGGGGGGGAATACACATTTTGGTACATCATGTAGAGTGCCTTGATTCCTCCAAAGTATATATAGGCCTATGCCAGGAAACAGGACCAACACAATCACAACCACACAATCACCACCAACACAATCACTATCACCTCAATCACAACCATCACACTCACCACCAAACCAATCACCAACACACCTCAATCACCACCACCCACAAACGACCACCACCTCTCCCCCTCCCTTTCCAAAGCAGAAAATAAATGAAAATAAACAAGAAAATATAAAAATTGCACCAGGAACTGACAAGGATGGAAAAAAAATACCTTTACATATAAAAAGAAAATTGTATAAAAAAACGAATAGCAGCTTGGAACGAGAGAAAAATGAGTCGGAACACAGGTGGAGTCTGACCTGTGATAAATATTGTGTGGGACCAAGGGAAAGACATTGATACAGATAAATAGATAGACAAATAAAAAGTAAATTGAGAGAGAGAGAGAGAGGAGACAGAAATGTACAGACAGACAGACAGACACAGAGAAAGACACACAGATACACACATACACACACACACACACACACACACACAGAGAGAGAGAGAGAGAGAGAGAGAGAGAGAGAGAGAGAGAGAGAGAGAGAGAGAGAGAGAGAGAGATGGAAATAGATATGATAGAAATGGTTAGATGTATGTATGAATAAGTAAATAGTTGGTGGATGGACAGACAGATAGGTGCATAGGTACGAGAGATAGCCTAGTGAGACCATTTTTATTATTTTACACACACACACACACGAACTCCTCCATCCTCACTCCCTCCCTCTCTCACACAAACACAAATTCCCTCTCTCTCCCTCTCTCAAACACACACACAAACTTCCTCTCTCTCTCCATCTCCATCTAGCACACACACAAACACTCTACATCACACAAACTCACTCACTCAATCACACACACACATATATATCCCCCCTCTCTTCATCACAAACACACACACACCAACACACACACACACACAAACAAACTCTCTATATCACACACTCACACACACACACATAAATATTCCTCCTCTCTCTTCATCACACACACACCAACACACAAACACACATAAAGCATAGAAATAAATCGAGGGTGACAGGATACATAACCCACAAACTCACATTGTTTACATTCTGTGTTGAAGTTTACAAATGAAAAATAATGTTGGCACCACTGCGTATCCTAGTGTTGGGTTAGTAAGTTAGGATAGTTAGGCTAGTTACAATAGTTTGGATGTTGGTTAGTTGGTTGGTTGGTTAATCGATGTTAGTTATTTGTGTGTGTTTATATTTTAATTTCGGTGAGTATACATATCTTTGAGTTGTGTGTGTATGTGTGAGAGAGAGAGAGAGAGAGAGAGAGAGAGAGAGAGAGAGAGAGAGAGAGAGAGAGAGAGAGAGAGAGAGAGAGAGAGAGAGAGAGAGAGAGAGAGAGAAAAAAAAAAAACACAAGCATAAAACATGAGATGAACACAAGCATCAGAGAGAGAGAGGACACAAAATTCAAACAAGAGAGATATGGACACAAACATCAAACATAACAGAGAGGGATGGACAGCAAAATCAAACGAGAGAGAGAGAGAGAGAGAGAGAGAGAGAGAGAGAGAGAGAGAGAGAGAGAGCACCATACCAAAACAGAGGCTTGCAACAGAGAGAGAGGGAGAGAGAGAGATGGACCCAAACAACAGAGAGAGAGAGAGAGAGAGAGAGAGCTGGAGGGAGCCATCGCCTTAAAGCCTTCAATAATTCACTGTTGGGGCCAATACTGTGTTAGTAAGACTAGGTTCGTCTCTCTCTCTCTCTCTCTCTCTCTCTCTCTCTCTTTTGATGTTTGGGTCTTCCATCTCTCTCTCTCTCTCTCTCTCTCTCTCTCTCTCTCTCTCTCTCTCTCTCTCTCTCTCTCTCTTGATGTTTGTGTCTTCCATCTCTCTCTCTCTCTCTCTCTCTCTCTCTCTCTCTCTCTCTCTCTCTCTCTCTCTCTCTCTCTCTCTCTCAAGGCTTATGTGTACACCATTACATTTGCACACAGACAGAAATACCCAGCTTTTGTGTACATCATTAATATTGTACAAAGACACAATGCATGATGAATAACACTCCATAACAATAAATAAATAAAAAGCATAATAAAATACCACACACCACACAATTTAAAAGAAATGCATAATAAATAACATTCTCTTTAATAAATAACAGAATACATACCCTAATATTAACCTTTATAAACACATGCACCCATTAATAAATAACAAAATATAATATATACATGAATAATAAATAATGTGTGATGCTTAAACCACCCCCAATAATATTATATACATATTATGATCAAATGTATAATGAATGAATAAACACACCAGCAAGACACGTGAGAATAGAATGAAATGAGTGCCAGGGAAGAGAGAATTAAACTGACAAGGAATGAGATAAAAGGAGAGGAATGCAGGGAATGTGGCTGAGGTATTTTGAAAAGGGGGAGAAATGAGACTCTTGATGGTAAATTGGAGGACTACTACCAGCTGCTTATTCCTCCAAACTATGCCACGAAACAGAATAGCCTATCCACCTATTAGGCTATAAAGTGACACAGGGCTTGGTTGGTTGGTCTGTTGCCTGGTATTGTTTATGAATCAGAAGTCCTCCAATTCACACACACACACACACACACACATGTTTAGAGGAATAAAAAATCCTCCAATTCTTCTCTCTCTCTCTCTCTCCTTGATGTAAGAAATTAGTAACTAGAGGTTCATTGGTTAGTAAAGAATCTTTCAGTACATTCCTTACATTGCAAAAATAGTATTATGCTTTTTCTGTCAGGCATTTATAATAATTGTTAGTTGTCATCTCTCTCTCTCTCTCTCTCTCTCTCTCTCTCTCTCTCTCTCTCTCTCTCTCTCTCTCTCTCTCTCTCCAGTGTCGGAGCTATAAGGTACTATGAGGCGTCCCCACGACACGAAAAGAGCTCAAGGGAATTTGACCCCTAGTCTTTGTGGGCATAGTGTTGAAAATTAATCAGAAATGAGAGAGAGAGAGAGAGAGAGAGAGAGAGAGAGAGAGAGAGAGAGAGAGAGAGAGAGAGAGAGAGAGAGAGAGAGAGAGAGAGAGAGAGTAGAGGAATGAAAGAAGAGATGAAAGGGATAATGAGGGATAGAAAGAAGGGAATAGTCATACAAAAGAGGGGAGGAAAGGAATGAAGAAAGGAAGGCAGGGAATATATAAGGGAATGAAACAAAGGAAGGGAGAGATGTTATGAAAGGGAAGGCAGAAAGGAAACAAAGACACAAATAGCCTAATATGAAAAGGGAAGGAATGAGAGAAAGGGAGAAGGATATTACCGTTGATGTGGCAAGGGAAGGGAAGGAGAGGGGTTGAAAGTAAGAGGAAAATATGAGAAGGGAAGGAAACAATGGAAGGGGGAGATAATTTGAAAGGGGAAGAGAAGAAAAATAAAGGGAGAGATAATGTGAAAAGGAATGAAAGAAAGGAAGGAAGAGGAGGAAATTGCACTCGTAGATATGGAAAGGGATGATGGAAGGAGATGGGAGGGGATGAAGGGGAGAAAGGGAGCAGCCAAGAACATAGCCTAATCAATAGAGAAAAGGAAAGGAATAACAGGAAGGAAGGAAGAGGAGGATATTGTACTCATAGATATGGAAAGGGATGATGGAAGGAGGAGGGAAATGGGAGGGGGTGAAGGGGAGAAAGGGAGCAGCCAAGAACATTGCCTAATCAATATATATCGCGTCTTTCTTCCCTCTACACACTCGGGGAAAATAAGACGCACAAATCTGGGATGGCAAAAGCGTGGTGGCGTTGTTGTTGTTGTGTGTAGATGCTAAGGAAAGATAGTGTGGCGTGTTGTGTTGGTGGAGGTGTTAAGGAAAGATAGTGTGGTGTTTTGTGGTGGTATATGTGTTCAGTAAAGACAGTGAGGTGTGTTGGTGTGGTGTGGTGTTAAGACAAGGGTGGTGTGGTGGTGTATGTATGTGTTCAGGGAAGATAGTGTGGTGTGGTGTGGTCTGGTGTTGTAGTATGTGGTGGTATATGTTACGGGAAGAGTAGTGTGGTGTGTTGTGGTGGTGTGGTGTTAGGATAAGGGTGGTGTGTTGTGGTGGTGTGGTGTTAGGATAAGGGTGGTGTGGTGGTGTATGTATTCAGGGAAGGGTAGTGTGGTGTGCTGTAGAATACTGTGGTGTTATAATGGTGTAGGTTTGGTGGTTTGCAATAGAGTGGTGTTCGGGGAAGGTTAGTATATAGCCTATGTGGTGCTACTAGGCTCGGTGTGGTGGCTCTCCCAATCTGCCTTTGTTTCCTCTTTCTGGTTTTCACACACAATTTTCTCCCACTGTTTTCGTCACAGTAAAATTATCTCGCACTCATCTCTCTCTCTCTCCCTCAGGACAGTGTTGCCAGAGCATTTGACATACGAGGTGTTAATGTTGCCATGTGTTTTCGCCCAGTAGTGTGTGTGTGTGTGTGACAAAAACACAATTTATTCAGGCAAATAATATACCGGTAATCATTATCAGTAAAGTTAATCTATCAATTTACTGCTGTGCGTGTTTGTTTGATTATATTTTCCCCCAATTATGCTTACATACTTGCTGATCGGAATATTCATACAGATTTTTATTATTATTATTATTATTATTATTCACTACAGTTTGAGTCACTAAACGATCAAACCGAGTTAAATGAAGGCAATAAATGAATGAATGTGTGTGGTAGAAAAATCAGTATCTTCAGTGTGTGTGTGTGTGTGTGTGTGTGTGTGTGTGTGTTGTGAAATAATAATCAGGTTCAACATTCACTGAGCAACGATATCTAAATATATCTATACATACACCTCGAACCCTTTATTAATGAATGGAAGTCTATAATTACATGACCACATTTTTAATACCTGGAGGTCAGTCAGTCAGTCAGTGATGGATGGATGGCATGATACGCTTAGGCTAATAGGCTAACCTTTCATCTATAATTTGCTGCTAAATGGAAATTATTTAAATAGTCCATGCACTCGTTTTTCTATGCTCTACATTAGTCATACTGTGCTGTGTCTGTCCCTATTTTACCTCCCTCCCTTGTGTAGCCTAGCCTAGCTAATGACCTCTGTCCTCTCCTGTAGCCTATAAATTATAATATATCAGTCTCGTGTAGCCTAATATATAGCTGTCTCGCGTAGACCTGAATAGCCTTCATGACTGTACACTATAAGCAACTGTGATCTGTTGTAGCCATTGTACAGTCGTGGTCAAGAATACCTTTACCCACCCTTCTCAAATCACACCAAACCCGAATAGGATTTTTTTAAATATGCAAACATCAACTATCAAGAATGTTCGACATCCAAGGACTGGGGAAGAATCGTTGACCGCGAAGTGTGAAACGAAAAACAAATACCCGGTATCGTGTCCAGAAAATTTGGGGACAACATCTGGTATAAATAAATAACTAAATAAATAAATATCGAACCCCTCGCCCTCGATTTGTGTGTAGGAAGCAGTTAGTTGGCCTGGATTTCAGTGAGGTCCGTTGTAGCCTAATCATGTAATTAGGCTATCGGATAGAACGACGACACGGCCATTGTCTTTCATCGAACGGGTCATAGTGATGGAGTGGGAGAGACGATGATGAGTACGATAAGTCCTTAATTAAACAATACACGGGCGCCATTCTATCAGTAATCGTCACGACCTAGCCCATGACTTCACTCTCTTGCGTAAAGTAAATGGGAACAGATGAGGGTTCATCTCTCTGTGTGCTAACCTCTCTCTCTCTCTCTCTCTCTCTCTCTCTCTGTGTGTGTGTGTGTGTGCTAACCTAACTCTCAATTTAATGAGTTTTAAATGTACTAAGGCCAGACCACCTACATACTTGGTTTGTACCTTGAGACGTACTGTAGTGTTCCGTATATTATGTAACAACTACTCTCTCCCTTCCCCATTCTCTCAGGGCTAGCACGTGAAAGACGCTCTCTCTCTCTCTCTCTCTCTCTCTCTCTCTCTCTCTCTCTCTCTCAGGACCACTACCACCAACCAACACGCATGTGATAGTGTTGGGTAGCACGGAACCTGCACTTGTCATCTACAGTACCTAGCCTAACCTAACCTACGTTCTATTGATTATCGACCCGTTCTACTTCCCCCAACTCCTCAGACCTTCTTCCTACCTTCCCCCCTCCCTCCATACCTACCTATCTCCCTCCCTCCTTAGACTACGCAACTACTGACTGGCTGGCTGGTTGTTTGGCTGGCTGGCTGGTGAGTGTGTTCATTCATAGTCCCGAGCCAGGCCACCTACCTCATAATATGGGACTTGTTAAAGATTACCTCACATAGCAAGTCTCCTCCAAGTTGCCAAATCAGTGCCGTCAACATTTTACATCCTATCAATGTTGTTGTACCGTGAATGCCGTTGTTGTTGTTGTTGTTGTTGTTAATATTTTAGCATGAGTACTGATAGTGATCGGCTGACTGTATGCACCAACACTAACCATGCATGTCCATTCACACTCCCCGTAAATTAAATATGAAAAATGAGCGAACAATACGCTATCCACAGATAAATATATTATGGGTGAGTACATACATACGTACAGTACATACCATTAGGCTCACACCTTTCTCTTGCTCTTCTCACAACGGTTTCCCATTACCTATAGCCTAACTCGTTTTCTTATTTCCTTTCAGTTCTTTCAGGGAAGGTCGTGAATGGAGATGGGGTTTAGAATGTCCTCCTTTGTTTTGTTTACATTAGAGGCTTCCATGTGTTGTTGTTGTCGGCCAATGTGAGGCTACTGATCCCTGTCCTCTGTCTAAAGTTTAAACGCGGTGCTACAAAACAGTTCTTATGCTTTAAAAAAATCTGATTTTGGAGGAATTAGTAGCCTCAAGTTCACCGATGTAGGAAGCTATCGTTTCGCACAAGGACGCATTAAGTATGTTATTGATCATAAAACTTGAGTCTAAAGAAAAACACACATTTTGTTTAGCTAAGATAGCCTACGCTCATTGAATATTCATGCTCACTGATAACTAACTACCTGATAAACTTTTCTTGTTTTTCTAATTAAATTACTGTTCCGTGTTGCTTACACAACTTTAAAGTGAATTACGCTCGCTAGAATTGGGGTGAAGACAAAGTTGATGGTTATTCTTTACAAATGTTATACGTTTTCACAAAACTTTCGCTCCTTTCCTTTTTTTAATTTTGCTGTAAATGGACTAAGGGGGGAACTAATAATTATATTGAACAATAGTCACAAAACAGAATGCATACAACAGTTATATAAAATGAGTAATGGACTGCATAAAAGAATCAATAAATATCAATGGATAGGCCTACAATAGTGTTTTAAAGCTGAATTATGAACCAACCAAAAAAACTGTTGTATGATTCATCCCTTCTAAGCCTAACGTGCTCATGACCTTCAGTTTTACACGGCTGTCTTATAACAACTGTAGGCCTATATTAGTTTTGCAACAAACCACAGTACTTAATGGCATCACAGCCTACACCGTAAACATAGTAGGTCTTTACTTACCTATATTTATGACTGCATGATTGGTGAGTTCCCAACATGAGTGAAGTCGAAGTATGGATAATGTGGAAGTCTGACGGGGACTGAAGAAGGCCAAGGCGGCGTCAGTGACATGGTACGCCTGTAGGTTGAGCTCATAAAGGGAAGGAAGGAGCTGTGCTATGGCCCCTACAGCCTCGTCGGCTACGTTGATGCAGTCCGCTACCGACAGTGACACAATTCGAGGGTTGAGACACGCCCAAAGCCCCGCCTCGGTGACGTCGTTACAACCCTGCAGCTCTAACTGGTACACGCCGTTCAGATGGTCAAGTAATGTCTCCAGTCCTTTGTCTGACACGTTGGAGCAGCGGAGGGCCACAGAACGCAAAGCTTTGGTGTGATTGACGGCGTAATTGGCCACTAAATCCATCAAGTCTTCATCGTTTGCGCACATCAACACCAGTGAGTCAAATCCACGTTTTTGTACCGACACGTAGAAACGTCGTCTCATGTCTGTTGTCATTTCAACATTTACGTGACGCATCTCGCGACAGTTAAGGACAGGACGGATGCCATGCCAGAAGCGAGGCTGGTAAAGCACAGCACGCCACCGTACACACACCTGGGCCAGCACAGTCCTTTCAATGGCGGAAAAGTACGAGAAAAATCTGGTTAGAAAGGTTTCATCGCGAAGCAACTCGTCCCAAGGGAGGTACCGGTGACCTCTCAAGATGTGTGCAGGTGACCTTTGTGCTCTTAATGAGCGAGGGGAACCTTGGTGACCATTTAGGGGTACAATAGAGCCAGCTTGGGGTGGAGTGGCCACTCCTCCATTCCTTACCTTCCCCAGGAGGAATCGACTTGGCTTCTCCGGGGGAAGAGGTTTGTCCATTTTCGCCTTGCCGTTGACGAGTCCTGCTGAGGTTACACTGTTTCCACAGAGGACATTAGCCACCTTTTCCATGACGCCACCACGTCTTACGGAACCCATCCTGCCGCCCTCACCGCCGCTACTGCCGCTGGGTCCTGGGGGCGCGTCCCGCACCTCCCTCTCCCTACTGCGGGAGCGGAGCCCCAGACCTGTGATACACTTGGACAACTCCACGCCCGCGCGCTCCACCACCTCTTGGGCTGTTAGGGACATGGGCGGAACCACGGCCGCCTGCACACTCCCGCCCTCACCAACAACAGCCTTGTCGAGTATCACATCCGTGGAAGGACACAGTAGCAGCACACTGACCAGCCACCACCCATCATTAACACCACCACACCCACGCCCGCACCACACTACTCTCACCTCACACTGGCACTCACTCTCCTCTCACCATGACCAACACCACTGGAGTCAGCAGGAGGAAGCAGCACCACACTCACAGACAACACTTCCAGCGCCTGGAAAACCACGCCCCAGGCCTCGTTCTCTGACACAATCACAGCTGGTGGTGCATGGTGTGGCGTGTGGGTGGAAGAGGTGTCTGGTATGGTGGTAATGACAGAGAGGCAATACAGTGCACCACCAGAGGCAGTTGTTGAGGCTCCCGAACACGCGTGTAGCCTCCAACCCTGCTGGGAGTCGACTGACAGGGCAGGGCAGGCGGCACTGAGGCGGTTGTTGTGGTGGCAGCAACAGCAACAACAGCAGCAGCGGCACGGGCCAGGCTACACGCCGCCGCAGCCAAACACAGGCCCGCCCAACTCTCCTCCACCACCACCTTACCCAATCTCACTTATTACCATACTAATTGTAAAGATCAGGGAGTATGGTCACTGGACATGACACGTGATGGTATACTCAGAGACCCAGGTGGTGTTTTTCCCTCTTGCTCCTCAACACGTCTTCATTATCCTCTGTATGCATGGGTAATCAGAGCGAGTGAGATTCAGATTCACATTCTATGGTGTTTATGGAAAAGGGAGGGAATTGAGATTTTACCATCTATGAGCAGCGTTACAGTATGTACTTTGTTAATAATAATATTTCTGTCCCTGAGGTGAATATGGAAAGAAACATCATTCGAGGATAAAATGTACGTTCTTTCATGTCGATTCCATATCCAAAACTCGTAACTTCTTGCAAGCCCTGCTGTATGGGAGACACCACCCTCCTATAAACACAAAGACTTAACTTGAATGGACTTGTACGGTAAAACCCCTAACGTATAGAATTTGTTATTCCAAAATTGTTATACGAACTTTCTAGTTAATCAGTTGATCTTTCACTTGAGTAAAAGTCACAGTAGAATAACATACCAAGCTGTATGTAATATGGTTCATTTAATCATTAAATAAATTCGTTCAAGAGCTCTGCAAGATGATTACAATGATGCAATATACTCAGAACATTGTCTTGAAAGCACTGCACATCATTACAAGTTGCATAGCTTTTATCTCCATTTGTTCGAAATATATTCCTTGATATTTGGCCTTCTACAATGCATAGCCTAATATGATAAGTGTCTGCACTGGTGTGGTGTCTGAACTGGTACTACACTAGACCTGGAAGATCCTATAGCCTATACATCAGAAGAGAGAAAGAGACGAGAAGAGGGACAGCTAGCACGAAGGAAAGAGGGAAAATGCAATTAATATTAAGGAGCGTGTGTACAGTGGGTACATATTAATGTGAATATGCAATTATGCACGGATATGTAAGTACGTGTATTCAATGTGGCAATATATATACGAATTATATGCGAATGTGTATGTGCGTGTGCATATTAAGAGCGAATTGCATATAATGCTATTACATTTGCATTATGCATAATGAAAGAGACTAAATGCATATATTTGTGTGAACACAGAGAGAGAGGGTCCCTCCTGTGGCCACGTGTCACGTGGCCGTCACCCCTCTAACCCCCTTCATTTTCATCACTCCTACCAGCAAAATTCACTGAACAGAATAAATAAAAAATGAGAATCAAACCCTCTCCCCACCGTTATATCCCGGTCCCTACCTCACCCTAGCTATCTCGGTCTCCCTAACTAACCCACCACTTAATTACTTCCTACTTTATTAATGTTGTCTCTTCTGCTCTCCGTTTTACTACTACACACACAGTTTCTTCGTGAAAAAGTTTCTTGTGGGAAATAGCGTAGTAGTTAAATGGCAATTAAACTTCTTCGGTGTAACCTTAATTCAGGATGACTGATTAATTAAGAGTGCATTCACGTAGCTGTTAATTCATCCTCTATGTCTTTAATTTTGCGCTCTTCACAGCTACTGCATACTTAATCCAGTTATTCATGTTCAAAGAAGGTTTGAAGTGACCATAATTACCTCAAAATAATATACATTATACAAATAATTATATTTGAGGAATTTTCCGTGAACAAGGTCATTATGACGTATGAAAGTCCCTTTAGCGCGATAAGCTTCAAGTATGCTGCATTGTTACAGGCGCCCCTCCTCGTCGACAGTTCGGCTTTAAGGTGTTCTCTGTGCCGCACATAAAACACGTATCCTTTTGTGCATGTTACATATTTCTAAGTCTGTTTATATTGTACTGTAATGAACTCGCTCGAGTGAGAATTTTAAGGTAATCGTTGTTGAAAGTACTGTACTATTTATTCAGAGATTGTCTTCTTAGAATAATGAAATTGTAATTAACATGCAGCAGCGGAGAACCATCTTAGTCTAGTAATAAAATCGTAGTATATATGCCAGAGTTCACTCAATTCTGTCACTGGTTTCATAACAGAATACAGTACTTTAAAACCGTATTTCCTAAACTATTTTTGCTTATTCCAAGACTATAACCATGCATTTTTTTCTGCAGTATAATTTAATTGACTAGCAAAGGGCTTTTAAATTTTTCATCAAAATTACAAGTCCCCTAGATATACGACCCGGTGTATCATGCAATCGTGAGGACCGTGCAGATGTGAGGACGAGAGATAAAAGCGATTATAGCGACACCTATTGGTTAGTAGGTATAATCGTTATTTCTCTCTCGTCCTCACATCTGCACGGTCCTCACGATTGCATGATACACCGGACTTCCAATTTCACACCACCAAGGATCAAACTTAAACAGAATACAACATAAACTACTTGTGATTAACAATACTCTTCATGTAGGGATTCACTTCTTCCAAAGGAGTATATTTTTATCATTAAGGCATTATTATTCAATCCTTAAACATTCATTACTTTCACAAGAACATTCCAAGCAAGTTTCCACAGTTCAGTACAGTTCTGTACTTCATTAAATTAAATAATTTCACAATTCACACCAAACATGTAAAATATTTGTAATACTTTCATGCACATAACTTTTTAACTGCTACCATTTCACTAACCAGGTCACATGTAATGAAAAGAGAAAAACTATTGTATATGACAAGTTTATTATTTTAGAACCTCAGTTTCTGGAACAGCCAACGATTCTTGCCAGACTTGTACCTGAAGGAAAGAAATAGCATGATTAGAATATATTTCAAGCATTCCACCTGACAGTGTACCCATCCACAAGGTCATTTTCTTTACCCTTCATGAAAGTAGTAATTCTATGTAGGTAGAGAGAGTATACACACCATTTGGTTCCACTTAAACACTTCTTCACCAATCAAGATTATTTTTATTCTTACAATTAGAACTAGCACTAAGCCCAGAGGGATTATTTGCCACCAAGTCGAAAGTATATTATAGAAAAGTTAAGCAGCCGAAAGGGGATCAAGCTACAAAGAAAAGCTATTTTTGGGGTAAAGGCAGATATGGGACAAAAAAGCAGGAAGCAAGGGAGAGGGAATGGTGGGGAGTAATCAACACTTCTCCCACAACCCCAACATCCCATAATCTATCAGGAACACTCCCACTTTTACTATCCTCCTAAACAATGTCAGACTTGGATGCAAATGCACAGGAGGAATCTTACAACTGGATCAAATCCTTTCCCTCCTACAAGTATCAAATAAAATAAAATAGTGGGGAGGGAAATCCTTTCCCTCCCCACTATTTTATTTTATTTGATCCTTGTCATTCCCCGTCTTCCAACTATTATCCACACCATAAAATGAATCAAAACTGATGTGGCCACAAGAGAAAATTTTCGCCTGTGTGAAGTTATACAGAACTCTAACAAAGCAGCCTGTGAATCTCTACTGCCTGAGGGGACCTATTGAAGTTCATTATTTTCTTAACCACAGGATAATTTGCTTGAAAAATTTATGTTCATGTAAAGCAGACCTTAATACATCTCAAATGAAGCAGCCAATTTTCTAAATACTATTAAACCTAAGTCTTGAAAGGGGGAGTACTTGTGCGAGATCCATCACTGGGTACTGTCATTACTTTATGTATTTCTGCATCCATTATTTGTATCCCTGCTGCTAAAGCAGGGGGAAATGGGGTATTGATGATGATGACTATTAGACCTTCCTCCCTACTCAAAGTTTACAACTTACCCTTCTTAACTGACCTGGATTCTTCACCCTTGCACAATTAACCTGTCTGACTACACACTACAGCTAAGAATATAACTCACATTATCCTCTCATAAAACATGGTTACATCTAAACTACAATAGCCATTGAAAGGGATTAAGGGGAGATTCTTTTGTTGATTAATTGGAAGGTGTCTGGATCCTCCAACTATGCCACAAAACAAATCCCCTATTATTCCCACTGAGGGGTTGTTTTCTGGCATAATGAGGAGGAATCAAAGACCTTCCAATTCACCAACAAAATAAGGGAAAAAGTTAACTGTTCAGATACTGGCTGGGGTGGTGGAGATGCAATTCTTATTAACTTTAGAACATATGAAACCAAGCATAATATACATTACTCATGTTATGCAACAGCTTGTCTACATCATCCAGCATGAGGAATTTATAATTTTCACCAATTCAAAATATTTCAATAAATAAACAATTCTACACACCTTTCCTCCAGCTTAACCCTGAGAATCTTGCGGCACTTCCTCCTTCGGCCGGGATCCTTAACCATCTCCTTGTTGATTTTCAAGTTATCGGAGACAATATCGGTGGCTGTGTACCGGGTTGGCATAACGTGTTTCAGATTCACGATCTGAAATACAAGGGTTGCCAGTTAATCACAACATACATTCTTTCATTTTTATACAGGTATCAATGCAGATGGAAACAAATACTTACCAAATCATTTAGCATAACACCTTACATAGATATTAGTCTTATCTCCAATGAAAACCCTAATAAACCAAACTACAGAATATTTTACTAATCCTCGGTACATCTGATGCTCTGACTTTCATATCTTATTAGGGCATGTGGTGGTAAAATTGGTTAAATTCAGATGCCTTTAATAGTGCAAAGATAATGGGTTTGAGCTTCAGTTGTCAATGGTACTTCTCAAAAACACAGGACGGATAGTATGAAAAATGCCTACATAGCATAAAAAAGGATTCCCAATAACCACAATGTTTTGTCTATACTTCTACTCCAGCAAGGCCATGGTGATGCAAACCCTCCTTACAAGTGTCTAGTGCCAACTCTCCAATCCTTCACTAACAAGGGAAATACTATATCTAATAGGAAGTCAGCTAATGAATGCCATTTTTCTAATAAGACCACCTATCTGGACTCTGGCATCTAATTATTGATACTTGTACTGCCTACACCTCCAAAAAGTTACAGGATTAAGTGTCTACTAGATAATATGGTGTTCCTTACACACTTCAGTTACAGTAATGCACAATAATATACTGGGATTCTAATTGGTTGTCCTTTCATAATGCTCATTATATATGAGGAGCAGCTAATCCTTGATCCAACAGGCCTTAGGCTATGTAGATTCCTAAACTCTTTTGTTCTTTTTGCGCTTTCCAACAATCATAATGCAATAATGATAAATTATAAAAACCCACCTATCAACATCTAATCACTCATGAAAAATATATGGGTAAAAATAATGTTTACTCACCCTGATAAAAGGCCTGACTATGGACCTTTTGCTAATCTTTTTCTTGGTCATGGACTTTGTTACTCTGCGTGGGTATCGGGCAATGCCAACCACTAGTGCATGTTCAAAAGGCCGGTCCATAGTGCCTTCATCGTTACTCTTTACGATTATAGCCTTCTTCCCAGCTTGTCTTCCACTGAGCATGATCACCACACGCCCGGGCTTGTACACCTTCACCATCGTGCTGTGGAGAAAATGGATAATTATTAGAAAAAAGTTATATCATCACAGTACTGGAGAAAAAACTTAGAAAATGGATGATTAATATAAGAAGCATAAGAACAGGACAACACTAGCTCGAAGAGAACAGGCTTCTATGTCCAACGTACCAAATAGGGTATGCGGGGTTTTACCAACACATTGTATATCATAAAAAAAAAAAGTATTTACTATACAACTTGAAACCTTAAAGTGTGATGAAGGAATTTTGAAACACCCTGTATAGGCCTATGTGTACAGTGCCATAAGCCTGCTCATTCATTACGGTACTTCGAAACTCCAGTAGACCTGCTTATTCAGTTATCCTTCTGGTACAACCATGGCTTGTGCCGTTTTCCTTTTGTTCAGGATGTGGGTTGGAAGTATACTCACCCAAAGTCAACCAACAATGGTACAGTTGGCCACACATGAAGCTGGTATGACTCGTTACTTGTGAGGTTGATACAAAGAAAGCAAAGTTTAAAAAGATGTAGTTTGTTGACAGGCAGACAGTAAATTATTACTGTCTGCTTGTCAACAAACTACAGTATAACTTTTGCTTACATTCCTTCCTGTTGTAGCTATCTCACAAGTAGCGAGGCATACCAGAATCATATGTGGGCAACTGTACATGTAAACCAGAGCCATGGTACTGTACTATACATAGGAGTTGGTACATAGCAGCCCTGCAATGGTACGGATAAGCCAAAACGTTGGAACATAGCAGCTAAGAAGCATTTAGATACATCCCTGTGACATCAAGGGTTCATAGCAACGAAAAAAAATTGTAGATTAATTTCCTAACAAATTTTTCTAGTAATGTCATTTGGTTAATACTTGAATCAGTCAGAACAATGAATACAGTATGTGCAGAATAAAGACCACTTGTAATCAATGCTGTGTACAAATTCCTGAGGCAGACTGTACCAAGAGATTGAGTATGAAAACTATAAAGCACAGAGCATGGGATTTTTAAGCTATGTAGACGGAGCGAGTGAGCCGTGTTTAAATACCATACAGTGTAGGTTGAAGAGGTTAAGGGAGTATTACACTTTGGTACATAGGAGCACCTCTATTCCTCTAAAGTAGGTCATGAAATGGGAACCAGATTGACAAAAATAATGGTGTCCCGTTGCATGATATCGGTTGGAGGAATGTTGCTGCAGATTTACCTACACTGTATGGGACTATCCCCTTCAAGGTGGTCTAGATATTATTAAACAGGGAATAGGCTCCGTCACTCATTTGAATTTCAAAATTATAGGAATGTAGAGACTTTTCCTAATTTAATAATACCACTACCCTTAGCCCTGGAGAATATAATTATGTGCAAATCATATACCTATACAATTTCTTCAAAATGAAAATACACGCGTAAGAAAATAACACAACAGCAACACGAGTACCTTAGCACAACGTAACAGGTGAACACTGTCAATAATGAACTTTAATACCTATACAACCTTACTCAAAATGAAATTAAAATGTACGTGAATATAAAATAACAACAGCAACAAGAGTACCCTAACACAACATAACAGGTGACCGAGTATCAATAATGTAACCTACTTTGATACCAAATTACCAATATAATTTTACTCAAAAAAATGAAAACACGTGTAAGACTACTAAATGACAATAAGAATAAATAACACATCCAAACACGAGTACCCTATTATCAATAATGTAATTTAATACCTTCTTCTTCTTGGGTTTTTACCTTACTCAAAATGAAAACACGTGTAAGAATACAAAATAACACAACCGTAACACGAGTACACTAACGTTAAAACAACCAAACACGAGTACCATATTATCAATAATGTATTTTAATACCTATACAACCTTACTCAAAATTAAAACACGTGTAAGAATCTAAATGACACAACCGTAACAGGAGTAACGTTACCCAAACACAAGGAAACATGTGACCGAGTATTAGTAATGTCCATACTTTGAAGGTAAACAAGGCATTTAACGTTATAGTTACATTGCAGAACAGAAAAGAAATTATATATATGGATTGTTCTGAATTGTATCAACAGGTTTAACTATTTATAATAATTTAATTGTTAAGTGTGCGAGTTATTTCCACCACAAGGATACCCCACATTTTACTTGCTTCTTTTGTGATCAAGGCGGCCACAACACCAATACACAAACCTCTAAAATAGAACTAACACAACCCAATAACACCGTCTGTTATTCCATTATTAATTACAACACCACAATCGGACACGTGACTCAAATAATATTCCCGGATAGCCGTTTGTTTACATGTGAGTGGAGGAGGTGGTGCTTTCATGGAGGCACCACTACAATTTTCTATTCCTTCCCCACCACTAATATCGGATAAAATGTCGCCTAAATACACATGAGGGTTATTGATGGGAATGTCCTACCCCTTGTACCGCCAGTCACACCTCACACGGGACGGAGATAACACGGATGATTGAGGATAAATATTAATGGCTAAGGACGGCTCCGGTACTCACACGGTGTTTTGGTAGAGAAAGGAGGGGGGAGGGAGTGGAGGGGAGGCCAGGGGGTGTAGGGAACTTGTCTGATGGTTCTATTTTATTTTTTTATATATAAATTACCTGGTGAGTGAAATGGTTATGAGGAAGTTTATGAAAAGATTTTATAATACGGGAAATTACAATAATATGAAATTTATAGTTTGTAGGGAAAGTAAAAAGTGTTGCTATTAATTAAAAGTCCTCTATTATTTTTTCTTCTTTTTTTCATTGTACTGTACCTCCCTTTATTCCATTTTCCACTTTGCTTACTGTCCAATCCCTCTGTCTCTTTCTTAGTGCAGTTTAATAACGTCTTTTTGGTCTAACTATATACAAAAAATAAAAAAAAATGTCTGCTTTGAAGACGACAAAAGCAAGACAGACCACAAAAAAATAGTACAAATTCTCATTTAAATTTGCTATGTGTCTTGTAATAATTTTCCTTTGCTATTTAGAGGTTAACAATAAACTTTTCCACTTAATTCACTTCACTTTACTATATATTATAACATTAATCTTGTTTTGACCACTCCCTCTCTCATGATTCTCAGCTGATTGATGTAAACAACTCATGGCCTCCCGAGTCCCAAGGTGAACCACAGAACATTAGTAATTCATTTTACTGCGAAATAACTGAAGTGAGTGCGTTGTATTCATTACTGGTTGTGTATATACTTCCATTATACTTAATATGTATATCAATTTGTGTGTAAATGTATGTACCCATGTCTGTGTCATCTGTATGTATCGTAAATTAAGGCAAGTTATGTATTAATTTAAGCGAGGTGCAAGTGCCGTAAGTTAGAGTTAACAAAGGAATACAAATTGTATTCTTGATTTAATTTATATCTCTTAATGAAAACAGTAATAGTTAAGAAGGGTAAGCCACAGGAAAGGAATTTACTCACCAATTTCATTCATATTTTATTTGGTGGTGGTTTTTGCTGTATGAACATTAACTTAAGTAATTTTGTCCGTGTGACAGTGCAGTTTGGCCAGGTTTGATTTCCTCCCTGTGTTTGCCTTGGTCCAGATTCAGACTTTACTCGATAATATATAAACGTTGAGCTATTTAATGCATTATTTTCTTATTATAACCTTCAATCTAGGCTCTTGGGAAGGCGGGAGATCAAACGTGGTCAAAATGTACTGACACACTTGTATTTCAACATACAAAAACAGGGATGTAGAATTACCCAAAATAAGGTGTGAAAATAAGATGTACTTTCCATTTCTGTGACTCTTCTTAAACTTTACATGTTTTTGTTGTGTTTTTTCCATAGAGACTGTGGCGTGGTCCATGCGTCAGTCAGCCTGTGGGTCAATTTGTTGCTGACGGCACAGTGCAAACAATCCTGGCTCACTAGGGAATGATTAGAAGTCACACCAGTTCTAGAAGTAGCAGGTAAGTTGGTTCATGTACACCATAACTAAAGATAAGAAAGGAGTTGTCATTGAGAACACATTTATTGTACCCTGATGAGTCATTTATCCACTTTGTCGTCATCACCATCATCATTATTAGTATCATTATCATAACCATTGGCATTAGTATCATTATCATCATCAGAACTTCATCGTTTCCACAATTGTTCTGTCTATAGGCCTACTTGGGCACAAGGAGATATGATCGAAACATTTAAGATCTTAACGGGTGTATGATCCGGAAGTATGCCAAAATATTTTTGTATTATGGGGAAAATGACAGAAACAGAGGAAATTAGTGAAGAAAAGACCAAAGTTGGATAAAAGAAAGAACTCATTATGTAACAATAGTAAATAATTTGAATGCACTACCTCTGTATGTGATAGACTCAAAATCAGTTATTAAATTTGAGAGTAATTTAAATAAATGTACTGGGGCCTCTGTTGTTTGTGATTTTTATTAATGATATCCCTGAAGTAGTAAAGAACAACAGTGAAGTATACTTATATGTTGACGACACAAAAGTATTCAGTAGGATAAAGAATGAGGATGATTGTAGAAAATTGCAAGAGGACTTAAATGAAATCCATGAATGGACAAAAATGTGGATGTTACACTTTCACCCTGCTAAGAGCAAACATATGAGGATAGGGAAATCAGAGGTTGCAGAACAGGAATACATCCTGCAATCAAAGATAGTCGAGACCTCCGCAGAAAAGGATATTGGTGTGATTGTGGATGATAGATTGTCATTCTCTGAGCATCTCTCTGAAAAAATAATTAAGGCAAATCAGATTATGGGTAATATCAGGTGGACATTTGTAAATTTAGACCTCGAAATATTCAAGGGCTTATATACAGCGCTAGTACGTCCTCATATTGAATATGCAAATCAGGTTTGGTGCCCACATCTGATAAAAGATATAGAAGCTATCGAAAATGTTCAGAGGAGGGCCACTAGACAGATACCATAACTAAAAGATTTGTCATATGAAGAGCACTTGAAGAAGCTGGATTCAGCCAAGAATTTCTGTATAACTATAGAACTAAAATTCTGTATAATAATAATATTCAAACTGACATCACCACTGCCACTTATTCAGTCCAAAGTCCTGTACTATAAGATACTCAGGACCTTCATCCCTTTCAACCTCCCTTGTCCCTATAACCTTTCTAACCTCCTCTCTTCCTACTTCCCTTTGTACTTCCAGTCACTTACCCCATACTCCTGTACATTACCACTGCCTCCCCTCCTGTCTCCTTATTCACCAAATGATCAGAATACCTTTTTCATACACGTTGCTTTACAGTACCAGCCCTCACCAGTGGGAAGGGGTGATAGAGATGTGGGACAGTAAATACAAAGGAAAGAAAAGGAACGGAGGGATACATGAAGAACTGAAAAGGATTAGCTGGGGCCGAAGGGACGCCAAAACCCTTGAAGTACTGCCCATGTATCCACAGGCAATGCTGTACTTCACTTACGGGGATTAGCTTTGGTAGAAGACGGAGATTATGAACTTATCCACATCCAGAATACAGTACAGTAACTGGTTCATAAAAAACCTCTTCCTGGTTGATCTGGGGGTACAGTAAAAGTCCCTTAATCCGGAAGGCAGGGGGGTTTGAGACCTCCGAATTAGCGAAAATTCCGTGTTATCGAAAAATACCCCCCAAAATACATCTAAAATACCCTTATTACATGTACTTTTAAATACAGGTTCTCTGTCTCACGTAATTTATGAGGTAGAGAAGTGGTGGTGGGAGGATCGCAGCTGTTGCCAGGTCTGCTTGACAAAATTTTCCTAACTTCACCTTTAAAATTTTCCTTTTTGACTTAATTCCTTGTTTATTCTTGAACAATTATGGTCTTAGTATTTCATCTGGTAGAAATTTCCCTGGTTATTCTTGAATAATCTTTATATAATTTCCCTGTGTGGACTTCAAAATTCCCCAAGACATAATTTTCCCTGCACTTGTTACCAGGTGCAGGGAATTTTTTTCTGTTTTAGGGAATTTTGTAGTCGACACAAGTAAATTATATAAAGATAGTTCAAGAGTAAACAGGGAAATTTCTACCAGACAAAATACCAAAAATAAAGACTGTCAATGTTCAAGAGAAGAGTAAACAGGGTTTTATTGAGGCGAATAGCGAAATTTTGTTGTTGAAGTTGGGGAAATTTTGTGCATCAGTCCTGGCACCACTGGCTGTCACACGTAATTTATGAGTGTTGGGAGGATCGTACCTGACAGTCTGACACTCATAATTTAATGTCTTATGAGGTCTTAACTTTTTAGTGATCTTCTTTGGTGGTTTATTAGGAGCCATAATGAATAATGTAGACACCCACAACACTGAATTATATTCCGGAAGATTACTTTCTTTTTTTTTTCAATTATTTGGGATACAGTAATTATGGGTAAAAATAATTCCGTGGGAGTGAGCATTCCGTGGTATAGACCTCCGGATTAAGGGACTTTTACTGTACAGTATATGGTATTTGGCCTCAGGTCTATTCACAGTGAAAGATTTTGGAGAGTATAGTACTTTAAAGTGATATGTACAGTACTATACCATTAAAAAAAAATACTCTACTGTAGTTGACTTGTAACTTGGTAATTTCTGTCGTTTGATCAACACTTTCTGTTTTTAACATTCATCACAAAAGTAATGTCTTTGTTGTGGAAGCAAACTGAAAACTTATATTGATATGGCTAACTTGAATCGACATGTATATGAAAATTTCAGTTATAGTCATGACATGTACCAGTCATACAAGATGCATTTTAATTATTATGTATTTATTATTTATGTACAATACTGTACCAAGTACAGAAATACAAGGACATCTAATCAGTTTGACACATTAAGTTTATCATTGATACCATGTACGATACTGTAGGCCTAATCAGTTATCAACAGTATTTTCACACCCACAACAGAGATAATTTATGCTGTGGGCATGAGTTTGCATTTATAGCACAATACTGGCATGACTTGACAATTTATGTATTGTCAGTTGTGACCTCCACCCATTCACTCTCATCTCACCACTCACAACTGTACTGTAGTTTCAGAGAAGCTGTTTTCTGCAGAGGTAAGTATTCATATATTTCCTGTTTAACATGAAAGTTATGCATAGATAATTAGTGGTATCATCATCATCATTATTATCATAAATTTTCCTTAGTACAATGTAGTACCATTATGTGAACCACCACCAATTATTTGAAAATTGTAACTACCAATAACTAATTTTTTTTAATCACTTTATCTGCCAGTAGATTTATGCTTTACTTGTTTATGCAGTATTTCCAGTAATTATATAGAATTTGAACATTTTATTATTCTGCCAATAAAATATATAAAGTTGGTAGCTGGCCATGTGGCATTCCATAGTGGTTTGCTAAAAATGTGATACAATATTACAGAATAATATTGAAGGGAATATGCCATTAATTAAAGTGGTACTGTATATACTGTAGAAAGGAAAACTAAATAATTTTCCTCTCACAAGGTGGAATGACGGAGAGGGAGGTATCAGTGTCCGTCCTCTTCTTTGCTGGAGCCCGTGACCTGGCAGGAGTGGAGCGGTCGGCAATCACCCTCCCTGTCGTCACCACCCCGGAGCAACTGTTGGCCCGTGTGGTGCGTTCATTTGGAGAGTTGAACATCATCAGAGACAGTGTGATCATCTCCCTCAACCAGGAGTATTGTGTCCCAGGCCAGGAGCTGGTCCTAACTGCTGAGGACGAAGTGGCCATCATCCCACCCATCAGTGGAGGTGTGTAGTCCAGGCAAACATTATTTTCACTATCAGTAGAGGTATGTTGTGCAAGGCAACAATACAGTATATACATTATCAGTGGAGGTGTGTAGTGCAGGGCAACAGTCTCTACATTATCAGCAACTGCATTTTATATTATAACTTTCTCACTCGATGGTTCTTAAGAAATATTGTGTAGACATTGTGACATGTGTAGGTGAGTGTTGAGATAAACACTGGTGGAGAATATAATACTCTGTTCTGAAGAAGTGGTAGGTGAAACTAGTCAGGAATAAAGTACTGGTATTATATTCTCCACCCGTGTTTCCCTCACCACTCAAATCTTGTTAACTTGACAGTACTGTAGCTAAGAGGAAACAGTTCAAATGTCAGTATTGAAAGTTCATGAAGTAATGGATTCATATTTGCAATTGAGAAGTGATATTCTGTTACTAGGATATGTTTATGAAATCACAAATCAAGTTGGTATTAGATTTGTATTGCACTCCAGTCAGATTTGATCTATTTAGGCCTAAGTTTATGAAGTGTAAGAAATTAGATGAAATGTTTGCTTGCAAATATTTCAGTATTAATTAACCCTCACTCATATTATCTACCTCTCTCCTTTTCCTTCAATACATATCATCCGTGACAACAGGGTAGCTATCATGGACTACATTAAGTTAACCCAGGAGAAGTTATCAGTGGATGAGGCTTCTATCCTGGCCACTCACCCCTCCTGTGGTGCCATCAGTCTCTTTGTTGGCACTACACGGAACACCTTCCAGGTTTGTATACACCACTCTCATCTCTGTTTCAGGCACTTCTTGAGGTGGCCATAATTAAACATATTATGTTGTTTAGAATACTGAAGGCACTGTAGAAGTAGTCATATTCATAGTAGTTGTTGTTGCTGCAGTAGTAGTCATTGTCTCACAATTATATCTCTTACTGCTCCCCATTTTTGGCACCTGTTTCACAGAGTTTCTTATGATATCCTTCTCTCTGCAGTTCAAAATGCCTCTTTGTGTATGGAATGGAGTGCTGATTATTTGTGAGTACTGTACTGTATAATGTATCACTTCAGAAGACATTTTTGCTAATATGTGTACGTGTACTTTTTTCAGGGGAAAGATGTAGTGCAACTTGAGTATGAAGCATATATAGAGATGGCAGAAAAAGAAATGAAGAGCCTCTGTAAAGTAGCTCGAAAAAAGTGGCCTTTGAAACACATTGTTATACATCACAGGTGAATATTTTTGATAAAGTACGGTATTAAAACTTTGTATATAGAACTTCTTACACTTAATTAAATGTAACAGATCTTAACATTACCTTATCTTTCACATGCTGTCCATGCTTTAGAAATCATTATAACTATGATTTTTTTTTTTTTTTAATTTGTCTTTAGTTCCTTAGTTTGCTGTAATACCTCATACTGTAAAGATTGAACAAGTTTCTTCAGAAATTAAAAAAAAATAAATGGAAAGGTAATAATGAATATGCTTATTAGAGTACTGTCATTATTACATACAGGTTGGATCTGGTGCCAGTGAAAGAAGCCAGTGTGATCATTGCAGTGAGTTCTGAACATCGTCGTGAATCCTTAGATGCTGTCTCCTATCTTATTGACAGTCTTAAAGCCAAGGTACCCATCTGGAAGAAAGAAATCTACACCGATGGCAACAGTGACTGGAAGAAAAACAAAGAATGTGTTTGGATGAAGACAGAAGAAAGCACAGACAATAACAATGGAGGGGATGAAATCTGCAATAACAGCAAAAAAAGCACGTTAAGTTCAAGTTTTGTACAGTAGAGTAGATTGTTACACTACTTTTATTGTTCCCTTGTATTCAGATTGTTACTTTATTCTTACATATAATTATTATTAAACTTCTCTGTTGTTTATTCCACTTTCTTAAGCTTTAGAAAAGTTATTTTTTATTTTTTATTTCCATAGCCTCCTACACCTCTAGGGTTCATGGATATTTGTGATAAATGACATGTTGCATATTTAGCCAAAATAATATAAGATTAAGTCCTGTGAATTTTCAACAGAGGGGATTGAATATTCAGTTACAGATGCTAGTACAACAAAGATCCAATCCCATGTGATGTAATGTGAGCTATTATCCCATGTTAACATATTCCCTGCCAGTTTCCATCCAATTATCATAACAATTGATCACAAAAAATATAAAAAGAAATATGCATGATTTATGTTATGCTGATGGTTCTACACAATAAGAGTTACATCGTCACAACACTCACATTACTGGACTCATATGGTGTCGACTGTAACATGAGCAGCATGACTTTACATAGCCTCCCATAACATCCCCAGAACTGTTAGGTGTTAAACATAATACAGTACCTTGTGTTAAGAGTTGAAGTGGGACAAGTAGAATGCATGATGCAAGCTTACAGTAAATTATAGTATACGATAGAACTAGATTATTGTTATTTCTTGTTTCCAGTCTGTTTATCCTTTTTTCTCTTTTTTATGATATGTGCATGTTGAACACTAACTTCTATGTAAAGTATGTCTCTGTATTAACCAAATTCTAACCACTTATATTTCCTTTAATAACACAACATGCACTGGGTAAAATTGAAGACACCTTATGTGGAGGGACTATTGTTGACAAAACCTTGAAATTTTATCAATAACATTCGTGTTCTTTTCTGTGTTTATGGGGAATAAAAGGACACACAATATTAATCTGACTTTGTTAATTAAGACTGTGAAATTCTTTAAAGTGCTTTGATAAAGAAAATATTGTTTGAAATTGTCCCAGTTGATGGTAGCTAATATACACAGTACAGTACGGTACTCAAATTGTCAAAGTACAGTACAGTGCTTATTAGTAATACTTTTGTTGTACAGTACAGTACTTATAAGTTTGGTTTTAGAATATGAAATAAGAAAGCATCCCTAAAGACAATATTAATGCTTTAATTAGTACATAAGTACTTGTATTATGCTCAATAAAAATATATATTATTCTTGTTGAAGCAGTTGATGGTGTTTATTACCTCTGTGTGGTGCAGACTATAGAATAGAATAATAGATGCATATTAAGAATACTAAAATCACCACTCAATGAGAGGCCATAATAACACTGGGTCAACAATTAGGATTATACCTACTGGATTGTTGCCAAAGATAAATGACCAAACACCATGCCATGTGTCTTGAATGCAGTTTTGTGCATTTTGTTATGTTAGTGCATTTTCCTGTTGGATACACATTTTCTATAATACTAGACCCAGTAAATTTGCATTTACATACATAGATGTATGTTCCACCTCAGCTGGTAACACTGTATGGGGAAGGACTTAGTGTGAGTGAAATATTGGGCCGTATGTAAGAACATTGATGGTGTTGACGATGGCGGTGAGACAACTCCCTAGATAAACAACAACAAAGACATCAGCAACACCAATGATATTCCTGCATACAGTACATAGTATCATACCACTGTACTGTGTCTCACCCACACAGTGTTAGTTGCTCAGATGGCACATGTATCTAGGTATGTGGATGCAAATTTACTGGCTCAAGTGTACAAAGAGAATGTAAAATAGAATTGTTTGGAAGGAATAATGGGAATGAAGGTGTAGGTATGTGCCTTTGATTTGAAGCAATGTATAAGTAACAGTGTCAATAAATGATTCTCATCTATTACTGCTTGTTTCTCTTATCTGTCTAAACTGCATTGATGTGGTCAGGATATTTGGCTCCCTAAAATCTTCATCTGTCTCATCTTTTCTTCTGC
Organism: Petrolisthes manimaculis; assembly: GCA_034508575.1. Lineage (NCBI taxonomy): Eukaryota > Metazoa > Arthropoda > Malacostraca > Decapoda > Porcellanidae > Petrolisthes > Petrolisthes manimaculis. The sequence continues at coordinate 26,735 of JAWZYT010004678.1, forward strand.
TGTATTTCCTTCTTGCTGGCTGACCCTCCTCTCTATCTCCTTCTCCCATGTGTTATAGGGTGTTCCATGCCAAGCACTATCATCTTTCTTACTCATCATTTAAGCTGTCTCACTAGATAATTAATTTTAACTTTTCTCTATAAAATGGGTTTTGAGTGTGGAGTGAGTACAAGAAATGTAGATATTCAGTACACAAGTAGTAAAATTGAAATAATCTTAATGAAGTTGCTCAGTTATTCAGTAAGTCTGAAAACAAAGAATAGGGTAAAAAGTTGGGGATAAGATTTTAGGAAAGCCAGGGGAAAGTTAGACAAAAGCTAAGTGATTTAACAGTCAATTTTCTGTTCAAGTGTTGTGGGTCAGTGATAAGAGCTTCAACACTCCTGGTAGTAGATCTGAGATTCAGAGGTCACATATTTTGTAGGCATTTGGGTCTAGCACAGTAGAGAACAGGAAGTAAAAACCCTCGTATAAAGGAAATTTACTAAGATTATTGTCCTCTTAATGAATTCTGTATTACTTTCTAATCTTTTCCCTCAGTCACATTGATGCACTTGTATTTTAATTGTCGGTAGTTATTTTCTGGTTGGCTAAATATTCACACACTTGCAATAAAGACTAAGCTACTACTGGTCAGCATTTCCAACTCTTCTATCTAATTTTCTGTATTTGGCAATACTGTAGAATAATGTTGCTGTCTCAGTCACACATTTCAGTATACTGTATCCTGTTCCCAGTATTCCAAGGTGTCATGCAAATGCTCATTCATATTCATGGTATTTCAGGGTTGGTGAGCAATGTCGGTGAAATGAATAATGAACCGGCAGCCAAAAAGATAAAGAAAGAATTTATTGCTGAACCTGGAAGCCCCAAGGATCAAGATGGCAGTGTTGCCGAGACCTTTCAAGAAGTAACTGTAAAAGAGGAAATAATACCGGATGAGGAAGTATCTAAAAGAAAACCAAACAACAATAGTCATGAGATAGATAAGAATTATGTTCAAATTGTTGCATCAAAGGAGGAGGTGAGCATTTTATAATACAATGTTAGTTAATTTCCGCACGTAAATAAAAATCATGTTAAAATCTTTGCATCCGAGGAAGAGTTGAACTTCTGATATTACAATGATAATTATATTCAGGACTTCATACAATTATCTAATCTGATAATTACTCCTCATTCTAAAATGTACTACTGTAGTAATATGAATTAAGACTGATCTGATCTAATAATTTCTCCTCATTCTAAATTTTACCATTAATATGACTTACGACTTTGAGGTATGAAAGTAAGATTGAAGAGCCTGATGTGGGAGGGAGACCTTCAGTCAGGTACTGTACAAGAACAAAATTTAGAAATAGGCCTATACATGTGCGAGAAATGCAGATATAAAGGCAAAACAAAGAGGGAATGAATGGGGTGCCAGAGTTATAGATCTGTACAGTAAATATGTGGATAGAGAACAAATGTATATCAGTATTTACTGTAACTTCACAAGAGAGTCATTGCACTTTAACATACAGCTTTACAGGAGGATAAGTGCATTTCAACAACGGAAGCGGGACGAGTTGGATGTACTGAATGTTCAAGAGTTTTGCACACTGTCTGGTACTGGTCCCTCACTGGGCACCTGTGCCAGAACCTCAGCTGTTGTCTTAAGGTCTAAAGGCTCCAACAGTCATCTAAAGTGTAAGCTACAAATTTAGTTGGTCAAGGTATCAATTAAAACCTATAGTCATTGACACGTTTGCTCTGACTAACAGTAATCTTTCTTCAACTAGTAATATCTACAAGCACACTGTGATATTCCGCTTAAGTCCACAAACACAAAGTAGAGCATCCACTACCATCTTGTTGTCTGTAATTGTACAAATATGCAAATTGAAAAAGTCATGCCAGTATCGAGTGTAACTTTGAACTGCAATTAATTCATGTCTATGGTATTTGTTAACATGTCAAGGACTCTTGACAGTATGAATTGTTTTCCATCATTTATGTTCCCTTGTTGTTTCAGTAACCCGTGTTGTAAATAAATGGGGTCCACAGACTGTTGGCATGGATCCCAGTTCACTCCCTAATACTGCAGTTAAGAAGGAAAGCAAAAAAGGTAACTAAAGTTTGTTATATTTGCAAAAGATTTTCAGAATAGGGCAGTACTTAACACACACCTTTTGACAGATAATGACCCAAGTCTCTGTGAAATATAGTGACCCTATACAGTACAGTAGCCTATATAATATTATAATGATTTATTACTTTACTAGCAGCGATACCCGACGTTGTCCGGGTGAAGATCCTAGATGTGGTTTTGTCAATAAATTTCCTTTAGTTATTTTTATGTGAACTTATTAAGAGGATGGGAGGAGTCCATTATCCGGTGTGGTTGCTGGTCCCCCAGAGAAACCATGCCGACTTTACAACCACAAAAGTTATCCATGACGCAACCACAGCAGAAGGTGGCATTATAACGGCCACGATTAAATAGCAAGGCCTGAGTGGCGAATTGGTAACAGCCTTTGGCTTGGGCTGCAGGGGTACTGGTCATTTTAAAACTTTTTTTGTAAGCCGAGGATGCTTCCCAGGCTTCACCGATCAAAATGGCATATTACTTTTTGCTCTAGGTCAAACTATGCAGCCGTGCATAGCGGCTAAACAGACAGACGGAATGTTTTATATACTGTGCTATGGATTGATTGATACTGTAATTCATCTATCTGTAGTACCAACAACTAATTACGTAAGTACTTACTGTTTCAGGAAAAATCAAAGGTGACAGCAACAGGATTGCTTCACAAGATGTAAAGTCATCTACAGAAGACAGAGGGAGAAAAGATTCAGACAGCTATGAGGTTCATAAGTTACCTCCTGGTAAGTACAATTTCAGTAGAATTTCATTTTGTAGTTTAATGAAGGATTTTAATACACTTTTATTTATTATCAATTACAGTACCTGTAGTTTGACACCTTTTCCTCAGCAAACATAATAGTAATACAGTAAGATCTTGCATCTAACAAATAATAGATGTCAAAAAAAGTGCATTAGATACGAATACATAAACATACGGCGGAAATTATAATCGGTTTAAAAAATACAACAAACTTAATTGGCTTGTATGTACGGCATACAGTAATAAAAAATACACAAGAGATGTGTAAAATAAACAAGAAATGTGTAAAATAATAAAGACATGTGAAACATTCTCTTATGAGGGAGGAATTCTGTATCCGGCGGCAAGAGAAGAGACCCACGTTATCACTTATCACATGCTGCTCCCTCACTGTCACCAGTCTCACCACCACATCCTCCCTCCACTGTCTGCTACGTCTTGTGATGCTGCTCGAAGTTGTGTTATCTGTTCGTCTGCAGTTTTTTCCTTCACAATAAATCTATCAAAGTCATCAGGAATGTCACTAAAAATGTTCACTATATCCTCCTCACCATCACTCACAGTCTATTGTCCATCATTTTTATCAAGATTTTCCATAATTTCCTGAAGCTTGTTTCTCTGTTTTAGGGAATTTTGGAGTCCACGCAGGGAAATAATATACAGTTCGTTCAAGAGTAAGCAGGGAAATTTCTATCAGATGAAATACTGTACCTAAAAGATCATCAATGTTCAAGAGTAAACAGGGAATAATTGAGGTAAAAAGGGAAATTCTGATGTTGAAATGAGGGAAATTTCGTCGAGCAGACACCCTCCTGTCTGTCAGTCTGCCTGTCTCTATCTGTCGGTCTCTCAATATACTTTAGTTTTTATCTCATCCTATGACTTTGTTTCCCATAAAATATCGAATTACCATGTACTCTAAAGATAATATCCTTTGCTTGGCTGTGCAAAGCTGGAGAGAGGGAGGGTGATGAACATTCCATGGTGATGGTATGGCAAGGAATGAATTACACTCTCCTCTTTTTATGCGAGTTTAAATTATGCGAATTTGAAATAGTGCGTATCATGATAAAAATAAAATAAATGCTATTTATACGAACTCTTAATATAATGAACAAGGAGACTCATTTTCAAGTTAAAGTACCATTATTTCTTATGGAAATGTACAATTTACTTTATGCCAAATTCACTTTATGCGACCCCTTCAGGAACCTAACCTCGCATAAAAAAAGAGGAGAGTGTACTTGACCTGACAGTCGGTAGGCAGGTAGGTTCGACCTGAGTGTGTCATGTGTCAAGGACACTGAGACGGCAACGCAGCACGACCCATGTGCGTACCAAGTGTACCAGAAGATATACAAAGTATTTGTTCCATCTTCAAATCGAAAGTTATTCATAAAACCAAGCAGTAGCATAAAACAACTAATTATTTCATAGTTATTAAGGCAAGCAATGACGGTATGAGCGAGCAAGAGAGATCATATTATGGCTGTCCACTGTATATGTAGCTGCAATGCGGGACAGGCCCAGCCACTACCCTGAGTATCATGTAAGGCTGGTTTGACTATAGTAAGCATTGATGTGTTTGTCATTCTACACTTTCACTATTTTAAAATGGTATGCACAGTCTAATTATATTATTTTAAAAACTACTGTATAGTGATAGCAATCCAACTCAAAATGTTTTGGATATGCATAGTCTAATACAGTACAGTATTCTCATAGTGACTTTTGACTGCATCCCATCCTCAACTTTTTTTAAATCTTGGCAACTCATGCAAGATTTCAGTATCAGATATTAATTTTGAATCTATATAAAAAAAACAAGTGATCTAAATTATATCAGATCTCTTTCTGATGGTAATGGACAAGTGAAAGTTACAAATACATGAATCGTAGAAAACGTACTATGACAACCACTAACATCATGTCCTAATATTAACATCATAAAACAAAACACCCTGTTGGAAACTTGTCATGTTGTTGTAGGCGTGGAGGAAAGGATAAAGTTACAAACATATGCATCCTAGAAAGCTTACAGTGACAACCAGTAATGTCAGATGATAATACAGTATTACATGATATCAGAAAAACACAAACCCCTCATTGGCTCTTGTAATGTTGTTGCAGGTGTGGAGGAACGCCTTGCCAACCTAGAAGGTCATTTGAAGATTGTACCCGGAACTCCTGTGCCACGGGATGTGTATGTCAGGATCAAGCTACTGGAGGATAAAGTTCTCTACCTGGAAGGACTTTCACCCGAATACTTTACTGGCAAAGTGAGTGGACAGTTGTAATTCCTTCAGATGTTTTTACTCTTATTGTTGTTGTTATTTCTGATGATGTTTTGTAGACTATTAAAACTTAAGAGTGATAGATTTGTTTTAAAGAGACTCAGTATTTTTTATAGTTTCTTTTATGGCACATTATAGTTTAGAGGAATCTTCTAACACCAATTTACCAAATTGGTGTTAGGACAGGATTAATTAAATTTGGATTGACTTGATAGAATTATAAAGGAACAGCACCGTGTGAGGAGGAGGTGTAATTGATGATGTTTCACTACTGCTTCCCCCGACTTGAAGAAACAGTGGTGAAACATCGTCAATAAAGGTTCTTCCTTATACGTTGTTGTTCCATTTCCACAATCATATTGAATAATCATGAATCAATTAATACAATCAAGTGCCAAAGGTAGGCCAACATACAAATTAATCAGTTTAGAAAATTTCTTAACACGCAGCTAGACAAACTCTGGACTGTTTTTCCTTAGCCAAGTGTAAATATTCACAGCTGATATCATAACAGCTATCGATGATGTGTTTGATGTCTGCCACCCGTGAGTTACGTTTCATGTGTCACAATCAGATTCAGTCTACTGATATTGAGTGTGAAAGGGTACCAACAGTTCGAGATAAAATGGTCTCATAAATTTATCTCTACATACCCTTTTAATGCACTTTCATCAATATTCTAAATGTTGTTTTTTCTTTGCAGAGCATCACAAAACCAGATAAAGGACCACAGCTCAAAGAAGTAAAGGCCATTGAGGATGATGTAAGTACACTAATACAGTATATTGTTCATCTTATAAGGTATCATATAAGTCCATATATTTTCCACTACCCTTTTGCACGTTCCTCTGTATTGACCAAAGTACTTTAAGTTTTACAGGCAGTCCAAGGTTTTCATTCTAACTGTGCATGCATTGTACACTGCCTGACCATCCTTCTCCACTAGAATCCCATTGCTGTGGTCAACATTTGCTTTCAGACATTAGTACTCACAGACTTTAACAAAACTCTCACACATTCTTCCTAATTTGTGTGTTTACATATTATCAACACACATGACTATAATCTTACTTTTAATGTAGTACCAATAATAAAATCTACTTTTTGTTCCAGTTAACTGTCAGTGAACTGGATTTAAAAATACACGAACTCAAGATGAAGCTGAAACAAAGGCAATTGAAACAAGTTTTATTATGATAATATATCGTGCTGTGTACAAGGAGACTAAGATCAAGTACAGTAATGTCAATGAAGTTAGTTGTGGCAAGAGTCTCAAAGGTGCAGGTTAAGGGGAGAACCTCTTTATGTTAATTTGAAGGGCTTCTGAATCCTCCAAACTGTGGCATGAAACAGATTCCCTATTAGTAACATCGAGGTGAATTGTTTCCTAGAAAAATTTGAAGGAATCACCTGCCCTCCAATGTTCTCAAAAGGAGGTTCTTCCCGTAATGCAATGGTGCTGCTCACCCTTCAGATCTGTAGTCACAAGATCAACACTGTTCTCTCCTAACCTCTTAGATCCTTCAGTGGGTCTTTAAAGTCAAGTTTGGTGGATTCGATTAAGTTTATACACGAATGGAATCGATAAGAAAAAAAATTATATTACTGTACAAGGGTAAGTCACCAACCAGAATGGACCTGTAGCTTACTGCATTGTTTGTTGACTGAGGTTGACTATTATTATTATTTCTGTACTGTAAGAACTAGCACCAAACCCAGAGGGATTATTTGGCATGAATACTTGGTATGGGAGTGGCAGAAAGGACTCCGGGTGGACTAGAAATTATGGCTCATGACTATGTTTACATGATTATAAAACTATCACTCAGTACTCGTGAAAAATGTTGACACCCAAGATAATGGATATCGAAATATAACAGTAGCTAGTTTATTCCCGGGGTATCATGAGCTGTGCCGATCATTTACAAAACCATCAGACCCCTTCCTGCTTGATAGTTTTGTGATCGTGTGTACATGATGGGTACCAATGATTAGGGTGAGATGCAATATTTGTGTGTAATTAGAAAAACAAGCATTCTTTTAGACATAGTGACTCCTGAACTATAGTGGAGCTGTATGAATTTTCAGGTAAAATATACACTTACTCCATCGTGACGTTTTTCCTCGGTGCAGCCTAAAATGTGGAAAGATTTTTAAGCTCTTTTATTTTCATTGGTTTTCCCCATGTGTCCAGAGGTAGGAGGAAACATTATTTCATTATTTTGGTTATATGGAAAGGATTTTACATATTCTATACAATATTTACAACACATGCACAAGGTTCTGTATGATAACATATTGGAATGGATATGTTAATAAAGGAAGAAAAAAAACGTAATAAAGACTTGCACATAACATTTTTGCATTCTTCTGCTAACCAACAAACCAAATCTCTGGTGGAGGTAAAAATGCAAATTTTCTTATGTACAGTAATGTCATTCAATGATAATTTAAAATACAATAATAACAACAGAGAAAAACAATGAAAATTAATTCCACCATTGCAAGGTCATACAGTAAACCCACCATAACTCATAATTCATTGATTGTAATTATACCAAAGTTGTAAATAAAAGAAACAATACATATTAAAAAAAAAAAAAAATTTAGATTTTGAGATTTAACCCCTAAAGGCCGGTTGACGTGATAGACCGTCTTACGTAAGTAACCGGGCAACTGCACCTACCGTCACAGTGAGTTAGCGCTATTTCGCGCCCTGTACGGCTAGTTTTTCTTGTCGTTGGGCGAGAAAATACACTCACAATATCGATCCGCTACCCACTCAGTCGATTCTTGGAGCCCACGATGGCTGGGCGATTTTTAAGTATTTGCCCTTGTCCGAATTTGTGCTCTAACGATCGTAAGACAATACCGTAGTGAATATATGTACGTGAGTGACTCCATGATATTCCTACAAGGTTACAAATTATTATTTAGTGTATAGATCATGACAGACGATATATAATGGGGTAGTAATAAGAAAATAACACCACAAAACACGCCCATACAGGCACAATCGATAGTAAATATACGTGTTTCCTACGGTACAAGTCGGTTTGTTTATCATTTTCTAAGTGACAGTTACACGATGATATATTCCTACAAGTGTTCATACTATTTTTAGTGTTGAAATCATGACATACGATACATAATAGTAGTAATACGAGTGAGTTGACAACAGACTTGGGCGGGAAACTGAACTCGCATGCCGTAGTCACACTGCTCTCACGCATACACACGGACACACCGCTGTCTCGCGCACAAACATGGTTCACTTCAACTCGCCCTATCTCCACAACTATTCATCGTACAGCCCTCCCGATGGTACCATTGGAAAGAGGAAGAGTTGAAGGTAATGATGGAACAATTTTGAAGTCAGTACACTATATAGGTTAAGAGTGTGAGCGTTGTGAATATAGGGCAAATCTCGGAATTTTGACGCTAGCGGCAGGGTAGAAACGTGGAGGCAGGGTCTACCCTTCCCGGACTCCAGGGGTTAAGAAAAATATCTTAGTAAACATTTCCCTGCATTGGTAATCAGTACAGTACTCCAAACGTGGCACTGCATGGTTTTATTATAGTATGTCTTGTTTGTATGTGATGACCCAGTAAGTCATAATATAATGAAAGTAATTACCTGTAATCAATTCAATAAGGACTAGTACCAAGCATAGGAAAGCTACATGACATTAAAACAGTATAATTTAAGTATGGGATGGAAACTGCACTTTTCTCTAATACTGCACAGTACAGCCACAATCAAATATCCACCAACACTTTCCTTCCATTTTAGTAAGTTTTTGGTTATGAAAAACATGTGCATATTTTTGCAGCACCTCATAATAATAATTGAGGGAATTGAGTTGACGTACGGTGTTGTATGATTATACAGTACTGTATTTAGATATGATACTTACTGATTTATTTGCATGTTGGAAGAAGTGTGTTGGTGGTTATTTGATTGTGGCTGTACAATAAAGGGAGATTCAGATCAGTCAAAATGGCTGAAGCCCCTACTGTTATGACTTATGGAGGGTTTATTGTACAGTAGGTAATTATTTTGGTTCAGGATATAAAGGCAAAACAAAGCCTTAAATTCAGATCTTGGACAGTATACACAAAAGAAAGAATAGTACCATTAATATTAACAAATACAACACTTTATATTAGATTATGAGGAATGTGTTATATATCATCACCATCATCAACAAACCCTGCTGGTACAGATAATGGATAGTACAATGTTTTCAGTCTTTGGTATTAGAATCAACTATAAAAGTACTGTACAGTATATTTGCATTCCTGCTCATCTTGATACTCCTAAATTTAACTTACCCCTAAATTGTTAAATAGTGGTTCCAGTTGCACCTTACATCTCTATAAAGCTGCATAGTACTCTACTGTATGTATAATGAAAAAAAAATTATGCTCAATTTTGCACAAAAATAAAGAAAAAATTATAAAAGTTCTAAATAACACACACAATCAATTTGTAGCCTCCACAAAGAAGTTTAACAGGCACTATTTCACATTCTTCCATAAGAATTCAAGAGCCTGTAAATTTCAGAAGAAACAGAATGGTAGGGAAGGCAAATGGACTCATAGATGATTGTACAAGTTAAAACTCTTGATACATGTCATAAACTGAAAACAGAAATATTGTACACTGTATTTGCATATAATAATTTAGTTTAAAAATATTAACTGCCAATTAATCTCCTTTATATTATTTCATTCTCTAATATTGTATTCTTTATACAGTCCAACAATCTCTTCTCTTATTTTAGTAGAGAATTTTTTCAAGTAGTACCCAAAACCATGTTATTTTATCATTACTAGATACAGTGACCCCAAATAAAATTGGGAAAAACTGAAGAAATAGTAGTGGTGGAAATAGTCATTTATGAATACAGTCTTTAGTTAAAAATATATACTGTACTGCAATATAATTCTACAGAAGAAATTATAACTATCATAGAACATGTTAACAATTTCAGCAAGTGGTACACCTTGCTGTCAAATTACTCCAGCAAACACATATATAAACCAGTACAGTACTATACATTACTGGAATTCTTGATAAAAATTAATAAGCCTCTTGGTTATGCTTTCAATGTTAGAGTATGTTGATCCCAATAATCTACCGTTTTGTTTACTTGAATCTTTTATAAAGACGGCCTATAAATATTATGAGAGGTAACAATATGTTGGTACATCACCCTATTGAAATACAACATACTCAGTGTCCTGTATATTAAATAGTTCACATCATTTCATGAAAAATTTCCAGTACACTAGCCCACCAAGAATGGCAATCTCAAGTATAATTATTATAACCAACAATATTTTGTTGTACACAACATGACGAGACATTGAGCGTATCAGTCTCTTTGATCTGCTCAGTTCACCATCAGCATCAACAAGTCTATCTCTGGTCCTACTCAGAGTTTCTCGCTGAGTTCCAAGTTCTCCCAGCACCTCAGTTCCTACCTGCTCAGTCTCTGCTGCAATTGCTGTGGATCGTGCTATACTTCCTGAAGTCCTTTCTAGAACTGCAGTGCCGTCTTGTATCTAGAATTAATAAAAAAAATACCATTGTATTTAGTTGCATACTGTATTACTCAGTGATATCTACAGCAACCAACCAACCTCCCACAGTGAATGGTTCGAGTGAGTGGAGTTCACAACTAATGTTTCAGGATTACTATCTCATCCAATATTGACAATGCTGGGTGAGCCTCGTGGGAGTGTGGCCAGCTGTACATCTTTTGTTCTTACTGGTTATCTACATAATACAGTACTGTATCTACAAACAATCCGAATTTTGGGAAATGAGAATGAATTTCACCCAAAGCTTGGTAATAAAGGTCATGTAGATTGTACAGTACTAAAGTTAAAGGAGGGCACTACACCTTCCCTACGGATCCTGTAATGAACAAGCTCCTCAAACAGCTGAAAAATATAATTTAGAAAGAACACTAGCATTCCACTACAGAGTGAGAGTTTTTCACAACACTTTTCACTTTACTGTTTGTCTATTTTAACAAATATCATGAAGCTCATTGTTATATTTCTCTGGACTACAAATAATTAGCTGATTTGGCCCATCATGCAGATATAATGGGTAATCATTCCACGGCAACAAGGTCAAAGGTTCAGCCAGCCTGGAGTAAGCCCGTACATACACACACACAATACTGTACCTGCTTTCGTATGGCAGCGTCAAAGGTGTCGGTATCAGCTGTACTGGAAAACCGTGTTGATCTGTTTGACATACGAGAATGTGTAGCCTTCTCTTGCTCATAATGTTGCTGATGTCTGAAAGTAACCAGAATATTAATATCACAATTAGTATACTGTACACTACTTCAACTTTATAATTATCTGGGACATTATTGTAAAATTTAAATAATTAATCATTACTCCATGAATATTGTGGTTGAAGAAAAGTACAATGCAATTACAATATGGGGTTATTGAGGCACAACTAACCTAGCCTTACTGTATTTAAATGTAATATCCAAAATATACAGCACCTTTCATTATTTTATTATAGTTCATCCCTGTATAATTACTTACTGTACATTTATCCTCCTCGTGTTAATAAATAATTTTTTTAGATGTAGTTAAATGTAGTTTCTAAAGTATAGGGCACCAGTCATTCATTACCTTATTAGTTCATCCTTGTAACGAAGAATCTTGCTGTTCATTGTGTTTCTGTAATCTACCGGGGCCTTTTTAACTTCTATGTCCATTTCTGTGAGTGAGTTGCTGGCATCCTTCAGCAGCTGTTCAACATCTCTAAGCAGGTACTTCTGTTCTTCTTTGCTCTTACATTGTTTCACACCACACTGAAAAAAAAAAAAAAAATACAGGTAAATAAAAAATAAAATAAAATAATAATAAATAAAAAGGAAGGGAGTGAAATTTATGGAAGGTGGACTGAAGATCAAAGGGGTTAGTTGTGTTGGTAAATATTGGAGCAAATTATTCCTCTAAATTATTCAGAGCAACAGGACACCATTATTTTTGTTAATCTGGTCCTGTTTCCTGGCCCATTTTGGAGGAATCAAGGCACACCTACTGTATGTACCAAAAGCATAATTCCCCCCTTAATAAGAGATAATACGAGTGCATGTAAGACCAATGATAAGTCTTTAATTAAGGACCCAGTGATCGTATACAAGACCTGTGGTGGCTTCTGATTCCTCCTGACTATGCCACGAAACAAACTCCTGTACTGTAATGTAGTTGGTGTTTCATGGCAATGTTTGAAGGACTCTCTAACTTCCAATTTTCTGACAACATCAAGTGGGTCCTTTAGGGAGTATTATGGTGTGGGCTTTGTGGAGTTTATATAGCCCTCTCAACAAGGCAACAAAACAAACAGACGTCCCACTTATATATTGCGGTGGTCTGTTCCCTGGTATAGTTTGGAGGAATCAGTAGCCTTCCAATTCACCAATAAGATATTCTCCCTCTTAATATCATACAGAAATGTTTGTTGTATATTCTGTTTTCTGGAATAATTTGAAGGAATCAGTAGCCTTCCAATTCACCAACTAGACATGTATATAAAATAATGTGGTTTTATACATTGATTATCTTTGACTTATAAACAAGAATTCCTCCGTCCACTAACTACCAAAAAGTTGCGAGATTCGCCAGATGAATACCCCCCAGGTATACGGGTATCGACAAGAACCCAGTGCTTTTGATATAAAATGCTTCCTGTAGTATATATAAGCAATTGAAATCTATGTACAGTACCTCTTTAATATTGTGATAGATAATTAAACTACATTCTGAAGTGAGATTTACTGCAATAAGATGGTTTATAAAGATTAATAAAGCCAAATACATATAGTCATCGATACAGTCATAAACAATTTATTTTGTGTTCAAACAACACACTTCTTGGAACTGAACTTCCAGTTGATGCATAATGAGCGAATGAATGTTTGGGCAGGTCACGAAATTATGTCATTGACTAATATGCATAAAATATGGAAAAAATGGTAACCAAGTTTCCATTATACCGAAGTTGCAGACCAAGATTGATTGGAGTACCAAAGGATACAATACAAAGGCTGCACCTTGGGCTGCGCAGTTTGCCAGATGCGAGACGCACCTCGCTGACGTTTTCTGTAGGCTATTAGTCTATTTCTATATTCAAATTAGGCTATATACCATGATTTTACCTGGCAAATTACTTGCTAATATTACTGAGCAAGTGATTTACTATTTGTGCAATGCCAAGCTAGTACTAAAATATAATGTAACAGATTATTTGTTTCATTACCTGCAACTACAGAGACATGGTATCACTGCTGCCAGAGTGAGTACACAATTCAAACTCAGCCAGTGTAGGCCTATACGTTCTTGCTCTGCTATATATTTTTCAAAATGCCTGTACAGTATATACATGTGTAGTGACAGATTATGACTCTAAATCAAATAAATTAAATATAAAATGTGAAGCTTAGACATGAAACGTTGTCTTCGTATGTTTACAGCTGATTTAACTACATTAGGTACCTTTTATTACTTATGCCTACATATCGTTAACTACAGTATTTAAAAGTTTCTAAAATAGTATTGAATATTTCTATGGCAAAAAGAAGGTATACAAAAACAAATTATTAGTATACCCATAAAAAATATGTACTGTATAATTATTTCATCTGGCGAATCTGGCAAATCCCTGCCAGTTTGTGGATGTAGGAATTGTAAATGTAGAACCTGCACAGTACAACATTATTTTTACAATATTAATGCAGTGCTCAGTCTATTCATATCAGTTTTATTCTTTTTCCTCCCTTCTATACTAGTCTGAAAAATATTAAAAGTAATTATTTCACAATTTTTTTCTTTTTTCTTGCACAATAATTTGACACAATGCAGTACAGTATATAATATTATACGATACAGTATGAAAAGTATTGTACAGTAAATAGAAAACATGAATTAAATGTTCTCTTACCTCTAGTTTATCTGTAACTTGATCCAAAATACTTTCCACTTCCTCATCCAGTGACTCAAACTTGTGTGATGACATCTTGTCTATTATAGTCTAGTCAGTGATGAGGCCTGTAAATGAAAAAAACAAATGTAAAAAAAATATTAATAAATAAATAATCAATTACCTTTTTATTATGGGGTGAGAAAATATTTGGTATTATTACAGAAGTACTGCGTTCTTGGCTAGGGCCGCACAGTGTTACCACATCCGGCTAATTCCCAGGAATTTGCTCCGGTCACTTTATGATAGTTTACACCGGTTGTATCCTGGTAGTTTGCCCAGGTTAGGTCCCGGTAGTCTGCTGTGGTCTAGGTTAGCATAGGGTAGGTTAGGATAGGTTAGGTTAGGTTAGGTTAGGTTAGGTTAGGTTAGGTCAGGTCAGGACCGTCAGGTTAGGTCAGAGTAATTTCCAAATTATGTTTATAAAACGTAAAAATCTCTGAGAAATACCATAAATGAAAAATGTGTTAGAATGGTCCAAAATAGTGGGTAATAATACTAAAATATACAATACAGTGAACTCAGTACTTCTGTAATTTACCCAATATTTAGTATGACAATTTGACTCATTATTCCCAAGAGTCTGGAATATACGGTGAAACTACTCTTGGAAGTTTGTGAAGGAAATGACATAGAAGAAAATAGTCTTAGTATGGTGTAAATAAATGGGTAATGAAGAAGAAAATAGTCATAGTATGGTGTAAATAAATGGGTAATGAAGGCAGATAAACCGTAAATAAATGGGTAATGAAGGTAGATAAACCGTACGCAATAACGGTAATTCTTTCAATATTTAACATACATATATACATACACATAAATATACACATACATACACAGGTATATACACACACCACACAGGTATGAAGTTGTTTGTGTGTGTGTGTGATAAATAATAATAAATGTTTAATAATATAATAAATAGTGGCCTTCCTTTATTCCTCCTACCTTTTCTTCGTCGTTGTCGTCTTTTATTGTTATCTTGTTGTTATGATTGTCTTTCCTTATGTTTTTTCAACGGTGTATTAATGGTATTTTTGTTCTATATAATATAATAATATATATATTTTATAGACAAGTAATTAAGGCAGTGTGCTTTACAGGAGATAATCTAGTAGTTGCTTACTTTGGTAAATGGTAATGTAATCAGTAGTAATGAGATTTTTATTTTTATATGTTACTCGGGCCTATCTACCTTTTATTGTATTTTATATATATTTTTATCGATAATATTTCTATAACAGCAGCTATATAATTATTATAGTACATTCCGAGTCATTATTTACTGGTCTATAAGCTTTTTTTGAAGTGTGTGTGTGTGTGTGTAGAAGATTTAAGATTTCACATTAATTAAGCGTAGAAAAGTTACAAAAAGTGTAGTGTTGATAAATCTGGAGCAACCAATTCCTCCAAACTATTCCAAGCAACAGAACACTATTATTTGTGTTCATTTGGTCCGGTTGCCTGGCATACTTTGGAGGAATCCTGGCACTCCAATGTAACAAAAGTGAATTGATTGTTGTTGTGTACACGTATTTTTGAGAGATGAACGACAACTCTCTCATTTCTATTCTGAAGTGATGGAAGAGGGCATTTAAGGGACCCTAAATAATGTAGTCAGAAAATAGGATTCATTCTAGTGCCACGAAACACATATAGGCCCTACACCTAATATGGAAGGAGCTTAATTGTTTCATGGCTTGGTCCTTAATTGAAGCACTCCACAATAGTCACCTTCCATAATAGTGAGTACTTAATATTATTTCCATGACTTATTACTCTTGCTTTGACAGATACCCCGGATAATTATTCTCCATGTAGGGTCATGGGCCATAATAAGCATATCCAGGTGTTTATTTTAGTTTTTATTATTATTATTATATTTCTTTTAACCTCAACCTCGGGACTGTGGGTGTCAGTAGCCCATATAATGACTCTTGCAGGGCCCCGAGATTATTGGGTGTCGCAACACAGATGAGACAGCGTGGTGCTTCGTGATGATGTATAGGGATTAGGTACCGTAGCTTCGATCTCTTCTGTCCCACTAGAGGACCATACCTTATTATTTATACACGTGCTTCGAATTAGAGACTTCGAATAACCTCATATGATAGAGTATTAGCTAGGGGGGAATTAAGGTTCTTTTGTTGTTGAATTGGAAGGTTTTTGATTTCTCCTAACCTTGCCATGAAACAGATCTCCTTTTAGTATACCACTGAGGTCGTCTGTTTTCTGGTAGACTTAGGAGGAATCAGTTACCACCAGTAGCCTTCCAAAGTTCCTATTCTCCATGAAGTGAACCTCCCCTTCAGGACCCTGTGATCGTGTATAACATTGGAGACTTCTGATTCCTCCTGACCATGCCACGACACAAGCTCCTTCCCTATAGGTGGTATTTCGTGGCAATATTTGAAGGACTCATTTATCTCCAACTTTTATTAGACTACATCAAAAGGTCCCTAAAAGGTAGTAATTCTTTTTAGTACATTGGAGTGCCATGATTCCTCCAAAGTATGCTAGGAAACAGGACCAAAAGAACAAAAATAATAGTGTTCTGTTGCTTGGAATAGTTTAGAGGAGTCGGTTGCTCCAGAATTATCACGACAAAACTTTAAACGAGCTCAGATCTGTGTATGAGACAGGATAAGTGTTCATTGTTATTGGTTCACGAGCTGGTATATATGTCACATGATCCCAAACTTTAACAACAACAATTAAGACACGCCGGTCGCTGGATACATTAATTATTATTGTTATTATTGTAGCTTGTGATTGTACGCATATAGTGTTGGTTGTGTTATAAATTGAGTTATAATGACAGGGCAGGTTCTAAAACATTCCATCAGTTGTCTAATAATTATTTGTTTGTTTGTTGACGCTGTGAGTAATACAAAACAGGTGATTGATTGATTGATTGATTGATTGATATTAGGCTCCACAATAGGAAAAAGGTGATAGAGAGGTGTGACAACAAGCAGGAAGGAAAATATAATGAAAAGAAGGACAGTTGAAGAATTGAAAAGTAGTGGCCGGCTGGGGTCGAAGGGGCGTCAAAACCCTTATTAAAGTATTTCCCACATCTTAATAGGTGAGTGAGTAATGGATTATTATATTGGTTATTATTATATAGTTTGTGTTTTGCTGCACCACCGAAATGTATTATTGTAGTTGATATAGATATTCATGTAAGCTTATTTGTAGTTGATCGATATTCATGTAAGCTTATTAATTTTGTAGTTGATTGATATTCATGTAAGCTTATTAATTTTGTAGTTGATCGATATTCATGTAAGCTTATTAATTTTGTAGTTGATTGATATTCATGTAAGCTTATTAATTTTGTAGTTGATTGATATTCATGTAAGCTTATTAATTTTGTAGTTGATTGATATTCATGTAAGCTTATTAATTTTGTAGTTGATCGATATTCATGTAAGCTTATTAATTTTGTAGTTGATTGATATTCATGTAAGCTTATTAATTTTGTAGTTGATTGATATTCATGTAAGCTTATTAATTTTGTAGTTGATTGATATTCATGTAAGCTTATTAATTTTGTAGTTGATTGATATTCATGTAAGTTTATTAATTTTGTAGTTGATTGATATTCATGTAAGTTTATTAATTTTGTAGTTGATTGATATTCATGTAAGCTTATTTGTAGTTGATATAGATATTCATGTTAGCTTATTTGTAGCTTAATGTAGAATACCAAAAGTTTATTAACTATATATCTCGTTAATTAATGCTCGTTCCATAAAACTTGATAGGTAAATATTGATAGAATTGCCGTTATTGCGTACGGTTTTTTTCTACTTTTATTACCCACTTTATAGGCTATTTTGACAATTCTAAGACTATTTATGTTCTGCTATGGCCTGACCTTACCTGACCTAACCTAACCTAGACCACAGCAGACTACCGCGGGACCTAACCAGCAGGGCAAACTACCGAGAAATAACCGTGATTAAAAGGACAGGAAATGACTGGGGCAAAATATACTGGCAACACTGCTACAAAACGGTAATTCTTTCAACAAATACCTAAACATAATCACACGTACGCCACCATACTCAAATCCCATCCAAGCACTCAACCACGTTAATTAAAATAAAAAATAAAAATAAATATATATACAAAAGAACAGCAACAAGGTGAATGAATGGTTTGTGAAGGACGTTATAAATAAGATCAAGGTGAATGAATGGTGTGTGTGTGTTTGTGTGTGTACATCAATAGTCATCAACAACAACAACAAGTGACAGGTGACGTGAGAAAGGTTATAGTGTGGGGGGGGGAGGGGAGGGGATTGAACCGGACCCTGCATGTATCAACCCGAATGGACAGTATATAACATCGTAGTAAGAGAGAGAGAGAGAGAGAGAGAGAGGGTGGAGACGATGTATATGATTAAGAGAGAGGTGTTGCAGTCATGGAGGTATAATCTAAGTCCTAAGAGGAGGCGGCATGACGTCACAGAGGTGAAGCCAGTTTTCTATTGGTCGGCTGTCCTCCCTACCCCCCATTGACTCAAAACATTGAACAGCTGATCATGTCGGACCATCAATTTCACCAACATTCTTTGTCATTGTTTAAGATAATGCGGGCGTGTTCAGCATATGGGTGTACCCAGAGAGACAGGAGTCTTTCTACTACATTTCATATGTATGTTAAGAAAGTCATATAGAAAAATATACGACAGAAATTGACAAATCAACGAAGTGAATTTTATCACCTTCCTCGCACACCGCGACACGTACCCATGTCCTGTAGAATATTAATACTGTACACACAAAAACTGTAAAGCCAAGGCTATTATAGTGTTGTGATATTAACTATTAATGTATAACCTGACGTATATATAGCATTGACAGGGTTATAAAAGATAAACTGGCTCCATGGGGGGACCTATTTGTGCCTAAGTTAGGGCTGTCCTGAAGGATAACTCGAGTGTTGAGAGATTGTATTATGAATGTTTTAGCAAAAAAAAATTTATATAATTTTTTTTTTTATAAAAAAAAAAATTATAAAAAAAAATTATATAAAAAAAATTATATATAAAAATAATTATATAAAAAAAATTTATATAAAAAAAATTTATATAAAAAAAAATTATATAAAAAAAAATTATATAAATTTTTTTTTATATAAAAAAAAATTTATATAAAAAAAAATTATAAAAAAAATTTATATAAAAAAAAAATTATATAAAAAAAATTATAAAAAAAAATATATATAAAAAAATTTATATATAAAAAAAATTATATAAAAAAAAATTATATAAAATTTTTTTTATATAAAAAAAATATATATAAAAAAAAAATATATAAAAAAAAATTATATAAAAAAAAATTATATATAAAAAAAATTATATAAAAAAATGTTTATATAAAAAAAAAATTATATAATTTTTTTTTTATATAATTTTGTGGTGTGGGTGGGGGGGGTTGTGGTGGGGGAGTGGGGGCGTGTGGTGGGGGTGGTTGTGGGGTGGAGGTGGGAGTGGGGGGGAGTTTGGGCGTTGGGTGGGGGTAGGATCGTGGGGTGGGGGCGTGGGGTAGGGGTGGGGGCGTGGGGTAGGGGGGGGGCGTGGGGTAGGGGTGTATAAATTATAATCTTATTTATATACTATACTTAAAGAGTGACACAAGGCCTTCCACAGTCTCATACTAAAAATCTTTATATAATTAATTTTATTTGCATTTGTACAGTTACCCACACATGAAGCTGGTAGGCCTATGGTTTGTTACTTGTGAGGTGCTTGGCTACAACGAAAGGAAATTTAAGTGAAAAAAGATGTAGTTTGTTGACAGGCAAACAGTAAAATATTATTACTATCTGCTTGTCAACAAACTATAACTTTTGCTCACTTTCCTTCCTGTTGTAGGTATCTCAAAAGTAGCGAGGCATACCAGATTCACGTGTGGTCATCTGTACTTGTTGTTATTTCTCTGTAACGTTATAATACGGTCTGTGGGTTGGTATGTAAGCTATCACCTTCTCTTTTACTATACTTTTTGCATAAAATAAACTATTCATTCATTAATCAATTCATTCTTTCATTCATACTCCTAGGAAAAGTTTGCGAGAAGAGATAATGCTCTAGTTGGAAACAGCGATATTTAATGGGTTTAAGTACTTTTGATAATATACAGAATTGGATAATTTTATGTAGTTATCATATATGGAACAAATTCAAGTCTCTTTCTGGCTATGATTATAGGATATATGAGAAAATAAGACCATAATTATAATGGGAGTAAAGCGGGCGAGGCAATGTTTTGAGTCAATGGGGGGGGGGGTAATAGGCTCCGCCCCTTGCTTCACTTTGGGTGTACAGGACGAGCGGCTCACGCCGCCTCCTCTTAGATTATACCTCCATGGTTGCAGTAGAGAGAGAGAGAGAGAGAGAGAGGTGTAGGAGTGGAGAGAGAGGAATGACAAGAGAAGTAAAAGAGGTGTATTGGGAAAGAGACGATGGATGAGGTGTGTTGGGAATGGGAAGGGTAGGGTGGGGAGGGGTTAGAAGGGTAAGGGGGTAGGGAGGAGATGAGGGTAGGGT